>PVKN010000030.1:0-149273 GCA_004027915.1 Capromys pilorides | reverse complement strand
CACCCATCCATCCATCCTCCGACCCATTCATCCTCTGCCCTCCATATCTTCCCTCCTGGCCTTACTGGCCACATGGTGGCACAAGCTGTGGCCCTGGGATCTGGTGGTGCCCATGGGTGACAGAGCAGGCACCGAGGGGCCCGGGATGAGGCTGGCTTGGCCATCTGCAAGCTGGCGTGGGAGTCACAGTTCTCAGCGACGCTTCTGTGGGGTTCTGGAGCTGCTGCCACTGGGGACTTGGGGGTCCTCCTCACCATGAAGCCCCCGACCATTCTGAGCCATTGTCCCTTCCTCCACAAGCTCTGTGGTCCCTGCTCACCCTGTACCTGCTGTCCATTGCAGACCCGCGCAGCCCTGGGCAGGGGGGACCTGGCTCAGGCGGAGGAGGCGTCACGCAAAGCCCGCCTGCTGGTGCTCTTCAGCCTACTCTTTGGGGTCTTCGTGGCCACTAGCTGGGTCATCTATGTGTTGGTGGCCCTCTACCTCCCCTGAGGCGGTGCTCCTGCAGGGTTGCCGAGGGCTCACAGCCTGGCCACCTATTCCTGTGGACTCGGGTCCCTGTGTGAGTAGCTGTCACCCACAGAAGGCAAAGGAGAACATAGGTGTAGCAGTTATCCTGAGACCACGGCTTCTGTGGTGGCCCTGGGATGTCCCCCCGGCCTCCTCTGAGGTCTGCCTGGGAACCCCTCCTGGCCTTGACCTTGACCTTGAGAAGCTGCAGCGAGATCAACTGCGGGGTCTGCAGAGCCATCTGGAGGGACTTCTGGCCCCGCTTGGTCACGGACCTGTCCTGGGGGAGATGGGCAGGAGCTGCCCGCTCCTTCCTGCCAGTGCTGCTGGAGGGCACGGGGCAGGCGGGGACACACTCCCTCGTGTGGCCACCAGGGCCCCCGTGTGGCTGCCAGGAGACTCTGCCTCCTCCTGCTCCCTTCTGGCGAGCAGCCAACATCTGCTCACAGCTGGAGCAGGCTCCCAGCCCCCGGGCAGCTCTGCTCACTGAGCACACTGAGGTGCGATGCCACCACAGCCACCCTTCCTGGACCATCGCTGACTCCTCCCTGCCCGGCCTCTGTCGCTGCCCCTGCTGCCTGCCCTGGGACCCTCCCTGGGCAGGAGGCTGAGGGTCAGGTCCTCCACACCCTTCCAGGTCACATGGGAACGAGATGCAAGGGCGTCTGCAGGGAGGGGACAAGGCTGATGGCCACAGGCTGTGGTGCCCGCCACCGGCCACTGGGAGACAGGCCAGCGAGGCTCCAGTGTGGCCCCACTCCACCGCCAGGGCTGGCTCACAGAGGCCACACCAGCCACAAAGAGGAGGAAAACGTGTGTCTGCGGGTGGGCACACGCCAAAGGGCACCTGCCACAGCGCTTCGCACGGACCCTTTTTTCCCTAGCACTGGGGACTGGGCCCAGGGCTTCCTGCATGCATGCATCTCTTAAATAAACCAGAATGGGAAAATCACCCAGCCCGTGGGCCTTGGATGTTCAAGTGCTTGAACCCCGGGGGAGCTGGTTAAAAGGCAGACTCCGTTCCTTTTTGAAGCTTGAAGTTCTGCGCTTCTAATTTACTCCCTCTAGGGGGCTGGCGACGGAGGTGAGAGCCCCCGCGCTGCTCCCAGCCGGCCCAGTACTCGCCAGGCGGAGGCAGGACGGTTGCCATGAGCCGGAGGTCGGTATAAGGCGGCCTGCACCACTTAGCGAGACCCTGTCCCCAAAACCCAATGCCAGAGCCAAAACGCAGCTCCTCCCTGGACTCCACGGAGCCACGCCTGTCTTTCCCTCTCCAGGTGTGTCTAGTGTCCTCGTTATAAGCAGAGGTCCCCGCTCAGGAGAGTCCTCCAGCTGGCTCCAGTATCAGTATCCAGACGTCTTATGGCTGACCTCAGATCTGTCCTCTCCTCTACTTGGCTGTTTCTTGTGCCACTGTGACATCCCTCCCGGGACCCCCTGGTGAAGCCTTGGTCTGGGGCAGCCAGGTCCTCCTCCTATCCTGAGAGTCCTGGTTGTTTCGTTTTTCTATTTATTGGGGACAGTGTCTCCCCACGCCAACCTGCGTGCTTGGCCTCCTGGCAGCTGTGACGCAAGCGCTGTCGCGGGGCTTGGCATGGGCACCAACAGTCGTTTGTGTAATGAGTGATCTCATTTGCATTTGTAGTTTTTGTGGTGCTGGCATTGACACCGGGGCCTCACTGTGTGCCAGGCGGGGCTCTACAGGAGCAGCACCCCAAGTCCCTGGGATAAAACCGGGCTTGCTGGTTTCCACACACACACAAATCTAGGCCAGGGGTAGGGCCAAGAGTGCTTTTTCATCTAAGAGTCAATTGGGATCAACAGAGATCCCAATTGGGGGATTTTGAACCCCCTCACCATGTAGTCCAGGCTGGCCTTGAACTTGTGGTGAATGAACACTCCTGCCTCAGCCTCCCGGGACATAGTAAGCTCTGCACTGTCCTAGCCACATCTGGCTATGTCCAGACCTCAGCTGAGGGGGGATTCTGTGCTATCATGTGTGGGCCTATGCTGGTTTTAGCCCACTCTGGGGGCGGGGCTGGCATGGCATATGGTGCTGGGGATCGAACCACAGTCCGTGTGCTTGCCTAGGCAGGCACTTTAGACCACTGAGCTATCTTGCCAGCCCCTGTTCTTGAGACAGGATTATACTATGCAGTTCTGGCTGGCCTTGACCTCAGGGTGATCCTCCTGCCTCAGCCTCCCGGGTACTGGGATGACAGTTGTGTGCCACCACACCGGGCCTGGGGCTGTGCTTCTGTGTCCTGGCTCTGCCTGGCTCCTGTTGGACACACACGTCTGGAGGCACAGGACGATGTGACCCGGCCCAGTGAGAGCCAGCCGGGGTTCAGCAACCCAGACTCTTACTCCCGCTTCAGAGATGGCGAGGACACCGCAGCTCAAACCTGTGAGGCTCGTAATTTAGGGCTGGGTAGAAAAACGGTGTAGCATAGTGTAGTGAGTGCTTCCTTGAAAACAATGTACGGGGCCAGGGAGATAGCTCAGGGCACAAGTGCCTGCCTGGCAAGTGTAAGGTCCTGAGTTTGATCCCTGGTTCTGCAAAAAAACAAAGAAAACAAAAAACTAATGTAAGAGCAGAAGGCATTTTGCAGTGAATCTCCTAGAATCCTCCACTCATTTTGAACACACTCTTCCCATCGTCCTTGCCACTTTTTTTTTTTTTTTTGAGACGGGGTCTGGCTATGCAGCTCAGTGGGCCCTAAGCTCATTTTGTAGCCCAGGCTGATATCCAACTCGCAATGATCCTCCTGCCTCGGCCTCCCGAGTGCCGCGATGACAGGTGTGCGCCGCCGTGCCCAGCTGTCCTGGGCATTGTTTGGCAGCAGCTCTGGAGTCCTCCCTCCTGAGGCTCTTCAGCTGTGCTGTCTTGGCTGCCTTACTGTCCTCAGTCCATTCAGAACACTTTCTTTGGGTAGGTGTGGTCCATGCCTGCATCCAAGCACTTGAAGGTGGGGGCAGGAAGATCGACACAATTTTTTAAATTTTTTTTGGTACCAGCAGTTAACTCGGACCCTGAGCTTGCCAAGGTGCTTGTGCCACTGAGCTATATCCCCGGCCTGCTATGAGTCTGAGGCATCCTGGCTTACACAGGGAGTTCAAGGCCGGCCCAGACTACATAGTGAGACTGTCTGGAAAAATTGGCAGAGCCAGAAGTCACCTAGTGCCAGGTCCAGTGAATAAGGTGGTTGAGGACAGTGTCGTTTTTATGAGCTTATGTTTCCGCTAAGTGACATCCAGCAGCAGCACCCACTGGATTTTTGATCACAGCTGGTTAGCACTCAGGAAAGAGGACTCCAGGGCTGCTGCAGAATCCGGGCTGAGGGGATGCGTGCTCATAGCCAGAGGACAGCCTGAGGTGACGCAAGACACTTTTACCGTGGTAGTTTTATGTAAACATCTACCCTAAATTTTAATCATACTTGTGTTATGAGTCACCCTTCCACTTGTAGGGACCTCCTTGAGCTCCCAGCTCAGAGTACGGTGGATTCTGACACCCCATTCTTTGTTTTTGAGACAAGGCCTCACTATGTAGCCCAGCTGGCCTTGAACTCATGGTGATCCTCCTGCCTCAGCCTCCTGAGTGATGGGATGATGGGGTGCAGGATGTTGCATTTTTTTTTAAAATAATTTTATTTATTTATTTTTGTATTATGGCCGGCTCAGCCTGCTCTGGGGCTGGGGCTGGCACAGCATGTGGTACTGGGGATTAAACTGCAGTCCTTCCAGTTCCTAAGTTTTCCTAAGCAGGTGCTTTAGGCCGCTGAACCATCTCGCCGGCCCAAGGGTGTTGCACTTTTAATGAGGGCTGCTCTATGACTGAGGTCATCTGAGTCAGATCCCATGGGGTCTTCTTGCTTGCTCTGTCCCTGGGGTGTGCTGAGGGCAGCTGGGGCCATGCAGTAGAAGCCTGCACCGTGGTGGCTGTGACAGCCAAGCCCGCCCTGCACTGGACACCCAGGTGGGCTGAGGGTGGTCCCTGCACCCATCTCCTGCTCAGGACTCTGCACCCCAACACCTGGCTCTCGGGGGAGGCAGTGGGAACTCGGGGGCACGCACCTGTCCAGACCACAGTGGTCTCCAGCCGTCTAATCACAAGTCGGGGCTTCAAGTGCAGACCCCAGGGTGCTCAGGGTGACCAGGCTGTAGCATGAAGGTGGGCCATCAGGAGGGTCTGGCTCCTGCTGTCCCTGCCCACCTTGTCCATCTCCTGGTTGCTTTCTGTGGCGTCAGCTGGGCCCCTGGGATGACACCAGACTGATGAGGTGACAGGCATTGCTGCCTGGGCTGAGAGGACTTAAAAGAATCTGGCATCGCCACTGATACGCTGGACTGACGTGTCACTGTCCGGCCCTGTCCTTGAGGCAGTGGATGTCAGGTGACATTCTAGTCACCAAAAAAGCTGAGCTGGGTGTGGCGTCACTGCCCACTAATCCCACTGCTGCAGAGGCTGCGACAGGACACTCACTCATCCAAGGCCATCCTGGACACCAATGTGGGACCCTGTCTCAAAATAAACTTAGCCTTTTCTGGGTGTGGAGGTGCACATCTGTCATCCCAACACTTGAGAGGTTGAGGCAGGAGGACCACCTGAGTTTGAGCTTCATAGAGACCTTATCTCAAAAAACAAGACTCCACAAGACTGAGGACACGGTGCTGTTGTAGAGAACACCTGGGTTCTATCTCCTGCACCACAATAAGAAAACCCCGAACACCTAACCAAAACTAGAGAGGTGTTTTTCCCTCTGCGTTCTGGGGCAGGAGCCCACACAGGCTCAGCCTCTCAGGGCCCGTGTGAGCGGCTGGGTTTCTGACTAGTTAACTTCTTTCATAGAGGGCCGTTGCTTTGTCCCTGACCCCCAGTGCTGGGATCGGAAGCCAGGGCCTTCGCACTGAGCTACCTCCCAGGCATTTTTCGTTTTTACTTTGAGCCTGGGCTCCACGAAGGCTGTGAGCACGTGCCTGCGCCCACTGCGTGTGGCTCGGAGCTCTTCTTCGGGTCATGCATTTGCTCCTTCGAGGGCCACACAAGCACCTGGCATCCAGAAGCTGTTGGCAGATGTGCATGTCAGCCAAAACTGCGTGGCTCCGAGGGCAGACGCTGTCCCCGACCCACTCCCACCCAGGTCCCTGGTGTACCAGCCGCTGTTGAAACAGGGCCCTCCCCCAGCCTGCCGCCTGTGCACAGGGCCCAGCTGGGAGGAGCCGGCTCAAGGGGGCGGGCAGCGCTGCCGCACGTGGCCCTGGGCCTTTGGAGCTACGGCCACCCGAGTCTCCTGGGCCCTGCTGAGCACATGCTCCTGGGACCTGGGCGAGACCCTTGGGGACTCCCTGCGCTCGGTCCACAGCCCACACTGGTCCCTCTGGGCCGTAGGGTCCTCGGTCAAACCTGAGGTAGGCGTGGCTGAATGGCGTGTGGCCACCGAGGAGCCCAGCGCTCTCCAGGCTGACAGGGAGCTTCCCAACCACTCAGGCTCTGGGCACTCACAGGTGGACGGGCCCAGGTCCGAGATGTGTGGAGCAGTCACTCTGTGGCTGTCTCCTCCCTTGCGGGACAGACTCAAGCAGGCGAGGGTGGCGGCTGCTCCAGGCATAGGAGTGGGGCTGAGTACTGAGCCCGCAGCACCCCACCTCCTGCCACTCGTCCTGTCCTGTGGTTCAGGGGATGGCCTCACTGCAGGGAGGCTTGGGCTGGGGGCCCCAGCAGGTGGCATGGCTCCAGGAGCATGCAGAGGAGGAGGGGACGGATGGCTTCATGCTCCCTGGGCTCAGTGTCTGCGAGGGGACACAGGACGAGGGCTCAGCTATAGATCCCGTGTTGAGTGCCGCTGGGGAGACACCCTTTTTTGGGGAGACACCCTTTTTTAGGGATCTGGGGTGAGGACCAGATAGCGAGCCCAGAGGGGACATGCAAGAAAGGAGCCCAGCGGCCTAACGGCAGAGAGCAGGTTGGGGACAGAGACTGTGACCCGGGCCCCAGGGGCCAGGACTGTGCAGGCAGGTGTCATGGGCAGCGCTCATCTGTGTTTATTTTTCTTTCATATAAAAATTACACATTTGAAATGTCTGCAGGAAGACACCACCGCCAGACCACAAGTGGGGTCGGTAACACCGTGACACTGGGAAGGTCATGAGGCGGCCGCAGGGCCATGGGCCAGCGTCGGAATCAGGGTTCAGGCCAGGACCGGGCCGTGCCCTGGCCTGCTCCATGGCACTGCAGAGAGGTCTGCCTGTCCACAGCGGGTGGGACGCCCCAGGACTTGCTCAGCTCCGGCCCAGCGGCAGCCCGTCAGCCAATAAGTTACACACAAAGGGCCGGCTGGCCTCGTGCACTCGCTGAGCCGCCCTGCCTGGCTCCGTGCTCCTTGCCTGGACGCCTCTGCCCAGGTGCCAGCTCTGATGCTGCCTCCCCGGGGCTGGGGTGGGCAGCTCCTGCCGCACAAGCACCTGTGTCCACAGGGGCTCGGCAGGCAGGCCCAGCTGGGACAGCACTGGGTTGGCCTGCACCCGGGAGCTTCCTGGGGCTCCCAGAAAGGCAGGGCGTCTCAGTCCCACAGCCCAGGCCGCAGTGGGGGCGAAGGCAGGGCTGAAATGGGAGGACTTCTGGGGAGAGGGCACCAACTAAAACCCAACCCACACAATACTGTCAACACACCGCGACTGCACACGCTCACGCCTTAAATAATAAAGTGACAGGTTCTGGCCAGTCAGCAGGACAGCTGCCAGAGGGGAGCTTCGGGGACAGCACACACATCCCTTCCTCCCTATGTACAGGACAGGTGGAACAGCCAGGGGAGGGGAAACAGCCCCACCTAGCGCGACAAAAGCTGCTTGGAGATCCGGGGAGGGCTCGGGAGCCTGGCCGGGAGACGTGCGCGCGCAGTGCGCAGGGGCTGCTCTCGGCCGGGCCTGGCTTCCCCTGCTGGGGTCGGGGAAGTGGAAGCAAGTTCTGGCACTCCTGACCGAGCGGCACCGGGCTGGGGGCGCCTTTGGACCCCGGATGCTTGCTGACCCAGGAGCCAGGTGTGTATGACGGTGCCATGGGTACCCAGCCTCCAAGCCGATTGTCAACCTCTGTAGGGAGGACTGGTACCCACTCTCTCCATGCCAGGCTCCTGGGTGGCTGCTCCTGAGGGACCCGATGGCCCTGAGTGGGGCAGGGAGGGCAGGAGGGTGTTAAGGCACACAGCAGCGAACGCAGCACAAGGTGGCCCTCGCCCAGTGCCTCCCTCCCACCCCCTTGTCCCTGCTCCCCAGGACAGAGTGTGGTCCTGGGGCCACGCCGCGTACTAGCGAAGGGGCTGGGTGGGAGTGGGGCGTGCACAGCGCTCCAGGGCTGCTGAGCGCCGCCTCACCAGGGCTGGAGAGTAGGTGCCTGCCAGCCTGCCGCTGCGTCCCCTCCTGCATCAGGGACAGGGCGGGGAGGGAGGTGCAGTCGGTCCTGGCCGCCTGCCGCTCTGCTCTGCTCTGTTTCCCTGGCCCTGCCTGGGCCAGGCAGGGCTGCTCTTGCAGGAAAGGAGCCGGGCCATGCCGGGCAGCCCCATCCTCTCTGGGGCTCTTGAGCATCTGGTCCCTGCACAAGCCGCTCCTAGGTCTTCTCCTCTCGGTCTGTCTTCCTCCGGGTTATGTTCCGGGGCTTGATTTTTAGAGAGAGTTCCCATAGGGCCTCCTCAGCCAGGTGGTCACTGAAGTCGTTAAAGAAGTTGATGATGTCATCATTCCTCCGGATATCGTAATGCCTGGGGGCAGCCACACACACTCAGAGGGCATCTGGCCTTGGTCATCCCCGCACCTCAGCAACTGCCGTGCCAGCCACCCAACCCCAGAGGCTGTCACCCACTCTGATGGCACGCTGACCCAGAGACAGGCTGTGCTCTGAGCTGCAGCCCAAGGTGGCCACCCCTATCCTGGAGCCAGCAAGGCCAGGGGGTTTCAGGCGCCCCTCTGCTCCCCTCCCCTCCCCTCCCCTCCCCTCCCCTCCACTCCTGGGCCCGCCCAGTGGCCTGCACTCCCGTGCCTGTGCTACCGCCCTGCCCTGTCCCGGCTGCCCAAGGCACTCACGCCTGCTGGAAGCAGCGCATGCTGTCGAGGATGTTGAATTGCTGCCAGCGCTTGGAGAAGTTCACCTTGCCGTCCACATAGTCAGGGTTGCCAAGGTGGACGAAGGTCAGGTCCTGCAGGATCAGACCCCTGGGACGACGGTGCAGAAGCCAGTTATTGCTGGAGACTGACTTGGAGGCGGTGGGTCAGCTGTGAGGTGGCCCCGGTGCCAGGACCAGCCAGCTCATCATGAGCAGTTCCAGCCCATGCCACTGAGAGCCAGAGCAGGCCCAGGGAACGGATTCCCACCGTGCGGACTCTGCGAGGCAACCCTCGCAGATCCCGAGGTGCCAGGGCAGGCCCACGGGGCTCCTCCAGGGAGCTGCTACGCCCACAGGGTGGGGCAGAACCACGGGCCGCTGAAGTAGGACTACGGAATACAGTGAAACAAACGGAACAAACCGGGGGCAAGGGCAAAGCACCCTCATTTATAGGCATGGGGACCTGAAAAGTGCTGCTGAGGCCCGAGGACAAGGGCCAGGCGGGGAGAGAGGGACAGCCAGTCCTAAGGAGAGGGGAGGGCAAGGCAGCAGCCCTGTGTCCTGGTGCTGAAGAGAAACCTGCCCTGCTGCGGTTTCCCCTCGTGCCAAACTCCACCCTGGCCCGCTGTGGGCGGCACTTTCTGCACCTCTGTAACCCAGGGTTCCTGTGGCACAGTGGCTATGCAGCCCGGCTCAGGGACCTGGAAGATGAATGGTGCCGTGAGTGGGCAGAGAAGTCTGGTGCCCAGTCCTGGGTGAGGTGGGGAGAGAGCCTGAGATCCCTCATCACTGCAGGGCCTGTGACAGGGCAGCGGGACACACTGTGAAGGACACACCAGGCGCGAGGCACCACACTCACAGGTATGGGATGCATGGGGGCTCCACCTCCGAGAGGGCGGCCCGGTAGGCACGGAAGGAGGACGAGCTGTCGATGAGCGTGCAGTATTCAGCCAGGCCCTGTGTGGGAGTGGGGCGGCTGTGAGCACACGCAGACACGCACGCGCACGCACAGTGTGCCTTTTCCTCTGAGAGAAACACCCCTCTGGCATCTGCTCTGCCCCTCCCTCTGGCCCCGTAGCACCTACCCCACCCACTGCAAGGCCGGGCGGCCCGAGGCAGGCAGGAACCCAGGTGCCCGATATAACACCAGAACAGCCCCTGAATCCCTCGCACTGGAAACAGCGGGCAGGAAAGGGGCCAGGTGAGCAGAGCCCTGCATCCTGTTCCTGCTCCCACCTCCGAGGTCTGTTTCTGCCACTCCAGCCTGCGAATGGGGGCCGAGTCCAGCGCTGAGAGGATGGCCAGGTAGGAGTTGAAATTGTTCAGCTTCCTCAGGTGCTGTGGAGGGAGGAACTGTGAGGGGGTGCAGGCTCCTGACAGGGCCTGAGGAGGTTTGGGGGCTTAGCACCATCACCTTCATGATTTTGATGAACTTTAAGAGCAGCCGCTCCCTGTCCTGCGCCTTTTCCTGCAGCATGATGATGGATCGGACCCTGCAGGAGCAAGCAGGTGAACTGATGGGGCCCTGTGGGCCTGCTGGGCCGGCGCAGGTGGGACGTGAGGCCTGTGTGGCCAGCCTGAGCCCACACTCCAGGAGCCCGGCTGACAGCCTGGCCTCTGCTTAGGGGGCCCAGGGTTCCACAGGGCCAGGTGGAGACCAGCTGATGGCTGATCAGGAGCTGCTGTGCAGCCGGACGCTGGGCCTCCTGGAACCCAGCAGCCACCAGTGCAACACCACAGCAGAAAGCAAGCGCTGCCGAGTGGGTGCCCCGGCATCCTCACGGTGGCCTCAAGCCTACGCGGCTCATAGGGCGACTCTGGGGAGGTACCCACGCTGCACCAACCTTTCACACCGTGACAGGGTCCCTGGGTCTCTGGTACTCAGTAAAGAACTATATGCACCAGAGGCCAAGCTCCAGGCAGGGGCAGCTTCCACCAGCCCCAAAGCCGTAGCACCCCAAATAGTACCAGTTGCAAGTACTGAGCATGCTCGCAAGAGTGGCTTCTGAGGCAGAGAAGTGGCCTGGGGTCCCCTCTGCCCCCATAAGTGGATCTCAGAAACACCTCAGTCCTCTGGGCCACGGGGTCACATGGGCTGGGTCTGCTGCAGCCAGGATGTGGCTAGCTGGCTACGGCCTCCAAGCCACAGCCCTGGCTACGAACACACAGCAGGCCAAGTTAAGGCAGAAGGAAAGTATTGACAGAACCCGCTCTGCTCTCAGCTGGACTTCTCTGTCGGCAACAGAGTGAGCCTCACTGTGCCCGAGTCTGCTGAGAGCCGCCTGGCAGGCAGAGACCAGCGGTGGCGAGTGCAGAGGCCTCGGGGGCAGGCACCAGAAATCCGCCCTGGGAGTGCTACAAATCATCCCTGAGACTCTGGCACCTCCCCCGCTAGTCCACTGCGTGCCATGGGCGAGCTCTGCAGAGGACGGGGAGCCCCCGACGCGCCGCTGTCCCCTCACCAGTAGGACATGTTGTTGAAGTGCTCTGTGAACTGGGTCAGGTTGGGGCTCTTCTCCTCATTCTGCTCTTTTGCCCAGAGCAGAACCTCAGGAATCTATAGAGGGAGACAGAACAGAGCCTGCAGCCCTGGCCCTCCGGGAGCAGCGCAGCCGCCCGGTGCTGCCTGCTCTCCGTACCTCTATCTTGTAGAAGAGCTCGGCGTCCAGCAGTGTGAGCTGCTCGGCTATCTCGTGGCTGTGGAAGTCGTGCAGGGTCCCGGGCCTGGCAGACAGAGGCAGAGGAGTGTGGTCAGGCACACTGCAGGCTCCGAGGGCGAGTGGAGGGAGCGGCCACCGGGACCTCACACTGCGGCAGGAAGGCAGGGGCCCCACCGCTCACTGCTCGTCAGAGCCCCGGGCCACAGGCTCTCCAGGGCTAAGTCTGTTCGCCTCTCTGGCCCTACAGGGTGCTCTGCAGCCTCCAGAATGGAGACTCAGCTTCCTGAACTCAGCAGCCCCAAGCCTCCTCTGGGTGGCCCATGAGAACAGAGGTGACGCGGCCTGTGGAAGGTCAGCTGAGCAGCATCTGCCACCCTTGAGTGGGACAGAGGGGCAGGAGAGACTGGGCTGTCTGGGTTCCTGGGAATGGGCAAATGGTAGGCAGGTGGCGTTGGCCCCCTCAAGCCCATGCAGCACAGGGCGGACTCCAGTCTGGGCATGTTCCCCCATCTCCTGTCCTATTGGGCCCCAGACTCCCCCATGCAGACCCCAGGGCTGTGGCCCACGAGCGGGCTCCTCACCTGGCCGCGACGCCCCTGGCTGCCAGGGGCTGGTCGGAGTTGGCACACCTAAGCAGCTTCTTCTGGTCTACCTTGTCCAGGATGTTCTTCCGCAGCACACGGGCCAGGCTGAGCTCCCCATTGCACACCAGGCGGAAGACCAGCTCCATCAGCAGCTTTAGGATGTCCTCCGTCAGCTCCACCAGGCTGAGGGCCAGGGCACAGGGTGAGAGGTAGGCACAGGGCCACCTGAGGGCACCGGCCAGGACCCCCCCGTGGGGAATGAGGGACCTGTGGCAGCTGCACACATTGACAGCAACTGTCTTGCTAATGTGGCCCTGTCATTCACCCAGCATGCTCACGGGGGCCACACAGGGCCACACAGGCCTGGGCTGCTGAGAGAAACACGCAGTCATGCTGCGTAGAGCCCGTCTCACTCGAGCCAGGAGACACTGGGGAGACTGCCTGGCCCGTGGGCAGGTGCAGCTGCTGTCTCCCAGGCAGCAGGCTGGCACTGGGCATCTTGCATCCCAACGCTGCATACCTGGCAATGGCCGCTCAAGGCAGGCTTTGTTCAGAGTAGAAAGAGCACAGGCCACGGCAGAGATGGCAATTGACAGGCATGGAAATATTGAGGGGTCAGGTGTGGCTGCCACTTCTGCTGTGCCCAGCTGCCACTTGAGCCCTAGACTAAATGCGTGGCTGTAGGGGACCTGGCCTAGATGGGAGGACAGCGTGGCTCTGGGTGGCCTGAATGCTTCTCACCCTGCTCTATCGGGACAAACCACTCAGAGGCTTGATGAAGGAGACAGGAGCTGCGTTGTGGGGCGGAGCGGGTAGAGGCTCCACTGCGGCTGCCTCAGGAGCAGGGGACCACAGCAGTCACGTGATCCCTACAGGAAAGGCCACACCGCCTTGCGGCCAGTGCCGCGCTCTAACCGAGGGCAAAGCAACTCACCAGAGCTCGTCCACTACCCGTACCAGCACGAAGAACGTGTTCTTGCTCACGCGCTTCTTGAAGGTGTCGGCGAAGGGCGAGAACTTCTCGTATGTGGGGCGTGGGTTAAGGAAAGGGCACACATGGTGGGGTGACGCTCGAGGGGACGCTGAGTGACACTTGCCGAGTGCCTGGCATGGCCAGGAGCCTAGTGTGTGAAGCATCAGGTCCCACAGCAAAGGGGCCGTGCCGCCAAGCCAGGCTCTGCCCGGACCACCAGGCCCAAGGGCTGTTCCTGAGGGCCACCACAGCCTCCCTGCTATGTCCAGGCTTCCTGCCTCCCAAGACGCAAAGAGGCTGTGGTGGCCCCAGGTCCCAGGGAGGGCGCAGGTGGGAGGGCTCCCTCCACCCTTCCTGAGTGTCTGTCCTGGGACTGTCCTCAGGTACCCTCGGAGAGGGTGAGCCTGGTGCAGTGGAGCACTCCCTGGCACTGTGCTGGGACCAGGGACAGGAGGGGCTGAGACCCGGGTGTGGGCTGAGCCTCCACTCCCTGGCTTACGTGACAGGAAGCCAATCGCAGCCCACACATGGTACGGCAGTGACGTCAAGCAGTCTTCGAGCTGAGCCAGAGCACACGTACGGGAGTAGCCCATCTGGTGAGGGTGAGTCTGGCAAGCACGGGGCAGCTTTCCCAGCCCCGGCAGCACGTGCTAAGAGACAGCGTGAGGCTGGCGGGGCCCCTGGCTCCTTGTGAGCGTCGGTCCTGTAGACCTGGGGTTCTCAGGGCACCCAGAAGGCAGGCAGGGTGGGGCGTTCAGGACACCTTGCCCAAGGGACAGTGGCTGCCCAGCAGGTGGCACTCACAGGCTGCAAGGCTGGGAGTAGCCTGGAATGCGCAGTGCCCACTGCCTTCGGGAGCAGGGCAAGGAGCTGGCCAGGAGCCCAGCAGGCTCAGGGTGCGAAAGAGGCAACTGGTGTGGGAGTGCTTCTGTCCACGCCTCCACGAGTCCTCTCTGCCACCTAAGTGGGAAGTCACACGTCCCTAGGTTTGGGCTGTGGGGCAGAGCTGGTAGAGGGGCAGTGCTGACGGCACCACAGGCCAGGCACAGCTGCCCGCTGCCTGCCTGGTCGGCATGAGTGGAAGGGGCTGCGCCCCTGTTCGTGTCTCCCTGCGCCCCTGTTCGTGTCTCCCTGCGCCCCTGTTCATGTGTCCCGTCAGCTGGGTGGATATCGGTACTGCAGCTTCCGGATGAGCTCCTCGGGGCTGACGAAGGTCCGGTAGGTGGTCAGGAAGGCCTCGCAGTACAGCACCAGGTCTGTGGGGGCAGCAAGGTAGGGCAGAGCTGGGCTGGTGTCAGACCGTAAGCTCGTCAGTGGGAGCCCGAGGCTACCCCGAGGGACTCTTTGGATGGCAGGGCTTGCCACTGCAGGACTGGGGACTCTGGGGCTGCGCCAAGTGCCATAGAGACTGGGCTGTAAGCAGCGACCCCTTCCCTTTGGAGGGGCTTGCCCCAATTTGTACGACCCTGTGTCTGCTGTGTGACTCATCTCCCAACAATCTACGATGTAAAATCAGGACAGTTTGTTTCTGAACGCAATCCTGCCTGCTCCAGAGTGCTGGCGGCACAGGTGTGCGCTGCACTGCCCAGCTACCAGGCCTGCCCGCTGTGCCTTCTGGAACAGGCCTTGGGAGCAGCGTGGGGTGCAAGTCACCTGTTCCTCCCACCCTCCAAAGGTCAGGGCAGGAGGGCTGGTGAGGTCGGTGGACCGTGGCCTGTGAAAGCCACGTCTTGGCCATAATGAGGCTCCGGGACAGGACACAGGTCTTCCCAGAGCTTCCTGGGGAGCACGTCAGTTGGAGCCAGTGTGCCCGGGACACTAGGTCAGCTCAAGGACCAGGAAAGGTGTAGATGCTGCCTGGGGTACCTAGGTTTTACACTCTACAGCATGTCATTCCCCAAGGTGCTCCATGGAGCACGCGCTCAGTGCCGCGACTGCCTCCACCCTGTGGACCTCCCCCAAGGCTCTGGGGGTACCACCATGCTCTCCTGAGGGACACGATGCCCAGAGAGCTGGCTCCACCTCCAGGTGGAGGCTCCACCTCCTCCACCCCAGCAACACCAGACCAGAAGTTCAGCTCTGTCAGGGGCTTCTAGGAGAGGTGAGGAACACCAGTGCCCGTGGGACCGAGTCCCTGTACACTGCGGACGCAGACAAACCTTTCCTGTCCGTCTCAGTAGCATGAACCAGCAAGATGTCTCCCGATCCTCCGCGCACATCTGGCCCGTCATCACCCTGGAGTGTGAACAGCCAAGGAGGGAGTGAGCTGGACCAAGATGACCGAAGCCAGTGCAGGTGCGCAGTCCCCTGCTCCGCTCCGCTCCGCTCTGCTCAGCGGCGCCAGGCTGCGCTGCCTCTGCAGCCCGTTCATGGCTCCATGCTTGGCAGACAAGGTACTGAGGGCCTGGGCACGTTCCCCAAGGACAAGTCTTGAGGGCATGCCAGGTCAAAAGTACTGAGTCTCCCTACACTTCCACCCTGCTCACAGTCCCTGCTCCCCAGAAGCCTGGGGGAGACAAGGTCCCTTTCAGTGACACAGACCACGGTCCTCTGTGTGGCTCCATCATGGGAGTGCACAACAGCAGAGATGCTTCATCTGCTACTGCTCAGGTGGCTAGCGAGGGACCTGTCCCCCCTGTGCCTCCCCACCAAGGTGACAGGCACTAGCCATCTGGCCTACAGCCACAGAGTGGGAAGAGAAGAAGGCCCAGGATGGTGGCCAGGCCAATGCTGATGGCCCAGTGCCCTGTGACTCTGAGGGGGTCAGAGCCGACATTCTGTTATTCTCAGGTTCTGAGAGGATGGGGTGGCTGTGCCTGGGAGCTGATTTCCCTCTGAGGAGGGGCCCTGCTGCGCAGGTTCCAGCCCCGCCAGCCCTGCCTGGCCCTCTGCTTTCTCGCCATCAGGAGATGAGGGGTGGGTATGTAACTGCCATGGAAGGGGCCTGGGCTTCCTAGGAGGCAGCTCCTTGACTCTCAAGGACAGGGCAGGCTCTTGTAGCCTTGCTCCCTCTCTAGAGAAGGAACAAGGCACTATGCCCAGAGGATGCAGAACCTGGACGTGGCCCGGGCCAGGCCTGCGTCCCCTGGGCAAAGGCCGCTGCAAGGCTCCATCAGCAGCATGGAAGTGGCACTTGCTCTGACAGCCCCGCCAGGGCCTGGGGTGCAGCCATGGGACTTTGGGACTCTGCCACGTGCGCTCAGCACACTTCCTTCTGGAAGCCACGCCTGGCTTGGGCCATCAACGGAGACCCCAAGGTCACAAAGACCACCTTAGCCTTGACCTCCTGACCCGCCGTGAAGCCAGGGGCCCTCACCTCTTGCTTGAGTGTCAGCCTGGCCATAATTTCATTGTGGTCGATGAGGGACAGCTCATCCACTTCTTCCTCTGACTGAGCCGACTCCAGAGCATCGGGTGACTTTGGAATCCTGGAGGGAGAAGTAGGTGGTGTGGCAAGTGTCACTCAGGCCACAAGCCCCCGGCACCAGAGGCTGTGGCCATGCCAGCATGTGCAGGGGTATGGGTGGCATCAGCACGCCTCTTGACGGTCCTGAATGACACTGTGATGAGAAGCTGGGGGCTCAGGTGGTTCCCCACGCTGCTGCTGCTGCTGCTGCTGCTGCTGACCAGCTGTGGAGCCTGGGCTACTTCCTGCCTCCCTCACTCTCGGTCTGATCCGTGAATGGAAGAGGTGAAGCTGGGGGTCAGCAAGGTCCCACGGGGCCATTTATGGTTGCTGCAGACATGTCCTGCAAGGACACTCTAGGCATGGTCAGTGTTTAAGGAGAAGGGCAGCAGGAAGGCCAGCAGGGTGGAGAAAGTCACCACTCAGGCCATCTGCTAAGTCTTTCCATAGCCACTCTGTTGGGCCTTTGGTCAACAGTATGAAAAGGTTGTGACCAAATGGATAGGAGGGACAAGCGCTCTGCCCTCGAATGCCACGCAAGACACGGGACGTGGCCGGTGCCTGACCCGAGGGCACAGGTGAGGCCAGCGCAGGGCTGCAGGAGGGGTGCGCACGGCTCTTCCGGTCACTATGCTGGCTGGGTGTGGCCAATGCTAAGGCTGTGTCACAGAATATCAGAGAGCCATGACACTGAAATGCAGTGTGGGTCCTGGCTGATCTTACAGAAATGAAGATCTATGAGACATTTCTGGGACCCCAGGGCTCGGCTCTAGAGTGTGATCTGCCTATCATATGACAGCAGGGACCTCCTAACTTCCCCAGTGCAATCAAGGTGTTGTCAGCAGGCTTGTCTAATTCAGGCCTCACTAACTACTTAGTCTGAGGCAGCCTTCACTGCGCTGTGTGGCCCAAGCTGCCTTGCACACCTGGACCCTCCAGCCTCAGCCTTCTGAGTACTGAGGCGGCGGGCTTCTGCCATGCCTAGCTTGGGTGGGGGGGAGCAGGTGTTGCAACATCTGGACCTAAAGTTAAAGACTATTTGGCCACATAATGTATGCACATATGCACAGAAACATCCCCGGTGACAAAGGGGTGGGTGGCCAGGTGGGGTCTGTCCCATTTCCTGGGACGCCTCGGCTTCTGGATGCCCAGAGAGGCTGGCTGGGATCTGAAAAGGGCAAGGCTGTTCTGGGTTTGCAAGGTGCAAGACATGCCGGGCACAGCGTCCGCACCCCGCGGGGTGTGCCCACTTGCTCGCTCCTTCCCCTGTTTACCTCAGCTGTGCTGGTGACTCGGCTTTGTGCCGGCCTGCAAGTCCTCACTCACCACTGAGCCCAGGCCCGAGCTGAACGACATTCTTTTTTTAAATTTTTCTTTTTTAGTTTTTTTTTTTAAATTTTATTTTAAAGAGTAAAAATAGAAACAAAGATAGAAAAAGAGCAACAAGCAACAGTACATATGGTACAGAATTTCAAAATGAGAAAATTTAACAATGGTTGTATTACATATTTTCATCATCAAATCTGTTTAGATTAATAGATATAGGGATATAAGATTGATCAAATAATTAAACATTAACACTTCCAATAAATCTTAATTTTTTTTAAAATATTTATTTCTTTGTTTCTTTATTTATTTATTTTATGGCTGGCTCAGCCTGCCCTGGTGGTGGAGCTGGCGCAGCATGTGGTGACGGGGATCGAACTGCAGTCCCTGCAGTTGCCTGAGCTTTCCTAAGCAGGCGCTTTAGACCACTGAACCATCTTGCCGGTTCCATTAAGCCTTAATTTTTTTAACTCTTCTAAATGCATTTTGTATTTAAATTACTCTCCTAAAAAAAAATTATAGGGGTTGAGGATACAGAAAACACAAGGTCCTGAGTTTGATTCCTTGTACCCCACAAAATCTTTTTCTTTTTCTCTTTCTTTCTCTTTCTTTCTTTCTTTCTTTCTTTCTTTCTTTCTTTCTAGTCCTTATACTATGTACTTTTTTTTTTTTTTTTTTTAAAGACAGGGTCTTGCTAGCCCAGGCTGGCCTGGAACTCACAGCAATACTCCTGCCTCAGCCTCCCAAGTGCTGGGATTACAGGTGTGTGTCACACCCAGCTAGTTTTTATTTTTAAGCCATTTTTATTCTATTTAACTTTAACGTTTTTAAAAAAACTTGGGACAGGGTCTCATGAAGTTGCCCAGGCTGACTTCGAATGTGCGATCTAAGCCATTTAAGTAGCACAGGACACTGCACCTGTTGACTTTTCTGTCTTCTTGTGGTCATTCCCAGCCTGAGCAAGTATTATTTTGAGGATCAGAAAAAGAACGACTCTCAACACACACACACACAGGCCTCACCGCATGGACGCAGAGCCCTCAAGGGACTAGTCACTCCCTTGTCACTTCCTACCTCTCGCTGCCATCTCTGCTGTCCTTGCCAAGGGGGCTGCCACCCGCCAACAGGTCCCTGGAGTGCCCATCTTTCCCGGCTGGCGACTCCTGTGAAGAGAAGGGAGTGTTGGGTTCTGGACAGGTGGCCCGTGCCTGGCCAATCTGTTTCCCCAGCGACCTGCCTGCAGGTGGCTTGGAGCTGGGTCCCTATGGAGCAAAGCAAGGTGGGAGCAGGTTAGTGAGGAATGCATGAAGTCACAGGTAACGTGAGAGCCCTGAAGAAGGGCACCCTGCCTCTGGGAGGGGGCCTCTGCGAGCTGCTGCCTGGGTGAAGCCGCCTGAAGGGCCGTCCCTGCCAGTGCTTCGTCCCCGCCAGTGCCGCAAGGCTCGGACGTGCGCCTCTCCTCCCTAACACCTGAGGTGCTACAGCCCTGCTCAACGGATTCCAGGCTGGGAGCTACAGGCCTTAGGACCGCACAGTCCCCGTGTGGCAGAACCAGGGGCGCCCTGGCCCCGTTGTGTGTCGCACAAGTTCACCATCCCCTAGTGATGCTCTGCGAGCTGTGCTACCCAACCAGTGACACGCACAGCTGCGAGCCTCCACCTGTAGCCTTGCTGCAGCCCCACTCAGTGACAACATGGTTCTGTGATGTCCCCAGGAGAACCAGAGTGGTGTGGGTGCAGGGAGCAGTGCTGGGGGCCACTACGTGGCGAGAAAATCAGGGCTCCCTGGACCCGCCCGCTGCAGGGGGCGGGGTGGAAGGGGAGCTGGATGACGCAGGGGCACAGGTCACCAGCAAGACAGGGTCAACCTCCCTGCAGTGCAGTTACTCAGGGCTGTGTGACCACGGGTGCCTGGGGGGGCAGGACTACCACAAAGCGCTGGGCCCATGCAGCCAGTCACTGGAAGGACTCTGGTCCTGGGGACCTGGCCTCATCACAGGCTCCTTCTGCTCAGATTCCCAGGGGCAGTGATCTCTGTGATGCTTCTGAACTCACTTATGTTTTACAAAGCCAAGTGCTCGAAAGACCACTGTACCTCAACTGCCATGAGCCGGGGCAGTGGCGCAGGGAGGGTGATGATGACGGGGGCTCCTCTCAGGAGCAAGGAGTGTGGGCGCTGCCAGGCTCCCCAGCTTGCTTAGGAGTGGCTAAGGGGGCATGCCGGGCAGGGGGAGGACGGAGAGGGAGCTAGACATCAGGTGTACTGGACATGTGGCCCAGTCCTGGGGTTCCTGGACATGGTGTGGCACCACACCCATGGAAGCAGGAGGGGAGACCCAGCCTGCAGGCCACAGCCTGCACCCCTACTGAGCCAGCTCCCGGGAGCCTGGGAGCTCCATATGCGCGGCCGGGAGGGGCTCAGCCAAACAGAAGCAGGCGCCAGGGAGCGGTCTTGGGAGGGGCCAGCTGTGCCAGGCCAGGCCACATGCAGCAGGCCACCGCCCGAGGTTACTTACTCCTCGAGAGCGAGCCAGCTCCGTGCTGCTCTGGCCAGAGGAATACAGACTGACGTATTCACCCTCACCAGCCTCCTCGCTGGCCTTCTCACTCTGGAGGAGACAGGATGAAAGGAAGGACAATGGGCCAGGCCTCTGGTTACTCCAGCTCCGAGGGCCGTGTGCGCCCAGACCAGGATGTGGCTCAGGAAAGGGCAGAGGCCAAGAGTTCGCAGTCCCTTGTGGTGTCCCAGGGGACAAAGCTGCTCTGGCTACCTCTGGCCTCTGCTATCCTGCTAAAGGACCCAGGCTTCATCTTCCAAAGTATCAAGGCCCATTCTGGAGCCTGTCCAGGAAAGGTGGCCCCTCGGTCATGGGGGCCACGGAGCCCTTGATAAGGTGGGAAGAACAGCTACAGGCAGCTTGCCTGGCTGGGGAGTGCCCCTGCCTGTGGTGCTCTGTCCCTCTTCCTGTCCTTGTGACCTGTCTTCCGGCACTGGGAACAGCACATAGTGCCAGGGACCACCTCACGGGACAGGAAGCCAGCCTGTGTCCCGGCTCCAGGCCATCACCTCCACCTGTCACTGCCACACACCAAAGAGCTCGCCCCTCCTCTTCACACAGCCACAGAGAAAGCTCGGGGCGCACGCTGCCTCACGCTCACAACTCCCTCTCCCTGAACAGTCACTTGTCCACTTGTGGAAAGCAGGATTCCTAGAGTGGGGGGAGCTTTATATCAAATACTGCACTCTGTTCTGGAAGCAGGCGGCCACCGTGGCACCCTGGATCCGCAGCTGTCGATCCAGCAGTGCTGCGAGGCTGGCCCTGCCGTCATGGCCCCGACTGCCGGCCAAGGGGACGGGGCTGGCAGGGCCATGCAGCCGCGCGTGCTGGGTGCTCACCGAGTCAGTGAAAGAACTTTCAGAAGGAAGGCAGACAGGGTTCCCATGGAAGCTGCTCTCCTGGGAAGATGAGAGAGGCCCATCCACGGCGCGGGCAGGTGGGCTGGCTACGGCAGGGCCCGCCAAGTCGGAGCTTGGAGATGGGTGGACAGGTGGAAAATGTGGAGAGGAAGAGGAGGTAGGTGGAAGGAAAGGCTGGATGGAAGCTTGGTGGTGAGACGCGAAGTCCTGGGAGTAGGACCTAAACACAGACTTGTACTAGAGTCCAGGTGCAAACAAACAAAACAAGGATACAGGAAGGAAAAAACAGACAGACAAGAGAAAAAGTCGTTAGGTTAATGGTAGCTGCGTGCTGAGGGGCTGCTCTGGCCAGGACGGACAGGCAAACCATGCAAACCCTCTGTCCCCAAGGCCCCCAGAGCCAACACCACTCTCCAGAGAGGAAAGGCCTGCATGTTGGCACTGGGCCGAGGGCCTGGGCACAGTGCCCTGGTGCCCACATACTCCTTGGTGGCCTCGACCCAGTCCCTGCCCCTCTGTGCCCTCAGGACTCGGAGAGCCGCATTCAATGTTGCAAGTTATATTTACCCATCTCTTGTGGATGAACCTGGTTTATCCTCTAAGACAAACATTGCTACTTCTAAAACAGCAGAATCCCCCTGGCACCCTTTGGGAAGTGAGGGGTCTAAGCCTCAAAGACGGCTGAAGAGCTGACCATGCCATCCAGATGCCAAGCATTGCTGAGTTCGTTTCCCTTCTATTTGTTTATTTATTTTGTGGTTGGCCCAGCCTGCCCTGGTGGTGGGGCTGGCGCAGCATGTGGTGCCAGAGATCGAACTGCAGTCCCTGCAGTTGCCTGAGCTTTCCTAAGCAGGCGCTTTAGACCACTGAACCATCTCGCCGGCCCCCGTTTCCCTTCTAACCCAATTATTTTTCCACATTTTTTTATTTTTATTTTTATTTTATGTATTCAGCACAGGGTCTCACTGTGCAGCTCAGACTCGTCGTGACCCTCCTGCTCCCAGCCTCCCCAGTGCTGGGACTGCAGGCGTGCACCACCACGCCCAGCCTTGGTGGTCAGCTCAGCGCTCAGGGCAGGGCTGGTGCAGCATGAGGGGCAGGGGATTGAACCCTGGTCCCTGTGCTTGCCACAGCAGGTGCTTGGTCTGCTAAGCTATCTTGCCAGCCCCTTTCTGTCTTTTTGAGACAGGGTTTCACTATGAAGTTCAGGCTGACCTCAAGCTCCCAGGAATCTTCCTGCTTCAGCCTCCTGAGTGCTGGGATCACAGTTGTGCGTCACCATGCTTGACCTTGGGTTTGTTTTTAAACAAACTCAATAATCTTACAACACTTCTGAAGTTACTCAGAGCCACCAGGAAAAGCTTCCTGAATTGTCAAGGGACAGCAAGGTCACCTAACAGACGGAGCCTACAACAGCCCACAGCTCTTTAGGCAATGAACACTGCCTAGCTGTTCTGGCTGCCCAGCCTAGACCCCGACCTTGTCATCATGGTCTTCAAAGGCCTGCTGACACCCTGCCAACTGCCCCGGGAACGGGCGAGCAGCCATGGAGGCCAGGGCCCGAGCGCTCACGCCCCTCTAGGCTCCTCTGCTTCTGTGGGGCAGTGAGAAGCGGAAGAAGCAACCAAGTTTCAAACTCAGGCGAGGCCAAGCTCAGCAAGCCTCAGGGAGCTCTGCAAAGCTGTGCTTTAGCCTCGGACCCCAGCGACGGCCACCCTCTGGTCACCCCGCACACGGCTTCGCCCTGCTGGGGCCACTGACCTGTGCTCTCAGCGGCTGCTGGTTTATGAGACACATGGCGCTAGCCCTAGGCTCCTGGTATTTTTTTAAAAAACATCTTTTTTTCCTCCGTCAACCTCACAAGCTCAAGGCCAAACCTAGCCCACCAGACACCTTGCTTACTTATGCCGGTCCATCTGGAGAGCCCCGCGCAGGCCCCACGCTCACCCTGACCCACTGTCAGTGGTGGTGCTGCGGGGGTATCTGCTGGGTGGCTGAGAGTAAAGGGCTGGGCTTTCTGGGATTCTACTTGGCCCCCGGTGGATGTGTCCCCAAGGCCAGGTTGCCTCATGGGTGCTGGGTGCTGCTTCGGGGGTGGGGTGGGGAGGGGCGGCCCTGCTCTGGCAGCAGCTCCAGCCATGGGCAGGAGCTAGACTGCTCTGTGGCTGCTCCCTCCCCGGCCTCTCCTTGGTGCAACATCTGCCCACCTGCTGCTGCCACCTAGCGTAAGGCTGGCTTCTGGGCAGGCGGCAGGCAAGACGCGAGTGGGTGAGTGAGTGCTGACTCAGCGTGGAGGACCTCTGCACAGCCACAAGGGGACAGGGAGCAGCTTCCTCACTGACTGACCGGGACACAGGGTCAGCATGCCGTAGCTAGGCCAGCTCAAGGGCACGTCCCCATGCAGGCTCTGTGGGGAGAGGCCCAGCTGGAAGCACTGGTGAACACTGTCGCCTGGACGTGTCCCTGGGCATGTGCCCTCAGTTCCTGCGCCTCTCACCAGAGGAAAGCAAGGGCACTTGATGTGCGGCCTCAGTGTGGCAGGCACTGTGAGTGCCCTGGCCATGACAGCTGTCCCTGCTACGGGCTGGGATACCTGACCTGTGTAGGGCCCTTTAATCACAGGGCAGAGGCATCCTGCAGGGGCCCGACACATACCGGGGATGAACAGCACTCAGACATGGGCTGTTATTAATCAAAGTGCCTACACCACTGCCTGACCTGTGGCTATGCCTCAGCTGTGTGTGGACCGCCTGCCCCGGCTCAGGTTCAGAGGCTGGAGGCCAGGAGAAAGGGAGGAGACGGCAGCCCAGCTGGCATCTGTGGGACCAAGGCGCCTGGTGCCCCGCCCCCCCATAAGTTCTGGCATCCCAGCTATGCCTTCCTGCTGGGAGAACAGCCAAGCCCAACAGAAGATACCTCCAGAGGCAAGGGCAGCCATGAAGGCTATCCTGCCATTGTGCTGGGTGCCCAAGTAAGCCCAGGGGCTCAGCACTGCAACCAGCCTGGTTTCTACCAAGCCCCTGGAGAACAGGCTCTCCCCTGGCAGAGGGGCAGGCAGGCTGCTCCTGGCCACACTACCCAGCCTGGCCTCTAATTTAGGACCTGGCTGGTGCAGGCATTGCTCTGGATGAACTGTGGCACCCGTGGGCAGGAATTTGTATTTATAGCCCCAGTGAGACTCGGGGCTGATGACTCAGGAACATGGAAGGCTCCTATCTGACAGTGGCCAACACGGGCAGATGTGAATAACTCAGCAGTTACAAGCCGGGCACCCAGCCCTGCTCACACATGGCCACCGTCAGGGGGTGCTTCTTCCTGCGGGGCAGACGCGATCCCAGGGGCTCTGCTGCGCTGCCCTGTATCCGCTCAATTGGTGTCCTGGGAACGCTGAGGTGTGCTCCAGGGACCATCAAGCCCTTATCTAAGCCCACAGCCCTGCAGTAAACAGCTCCTTTGAAAAGACCAAATTTCAGAGTTTATGAAAAGATCTAGCTAGGTGCAGCAGAGCCTACCTGTAATCCTGGCATTTGGGAGGTTGAAGGGGGAGGATCCCCAAGTCTGAGGCAAGCCTGGGCTCCACAGTCACCCTGTGTGGAGGCATAGGGGCAGAAGGGGACAGCAGAGGCTGTCGGCGCCCTTCTGGGCTAGCTTGTGGTCCATTTGTTAAAGGCAAAGCCTCCGGTGGCGGCCAGGTGCGCGCTCTCTGCAACACTGTCTACTGTAGGTCCTGATGGGAACAGGACGACATGGGCCCTGCGCTGCCTTGGCAGGAAGCAGATCTCCCAAGGAGAGCTGGTCCTCACGCCACGCGCTCTGCGCCGCTTCTGCCGGCAGGAAGCCCCAGGTGCCGGGCACAAGTTGGCGTGACCTCCGGGGCCTGGGAAAGGCCACTGTGTGCAGTGGACTCGCTGAGCACGAGAGGCTGAGACCACCCCTCGCCTGTGAAGAGCCGGAAGAGAAGCTGCTCCGCAGCACGGCGCGGCCTCCTCCTTGCAGGGTCGCGCGCCGCCCAGCCCTGGCCAGGCTTAGGCCGATCCAATCTGCCTTTAAAGGAAACAAGCTTTCCTTTCCTTTCCTTCTAGCCACGTGAGCACTCTGCGTGGCCTTCCGGGGCATGGGACAGTCACCTCTAGGAGACCAGCATGGCACGGACCGGGTTCCCTCCTCACTCAGGCTTCCTCCTCCCTGGCCTGAGCCTGGGAGCCTGGTGGCAAAGCCTGCTTTTGCCGGACTCAGGCCTTCCTTTGATGTTACTGTTAATTATTGGTAATTACGTAAGCACAAAAGATAGGGTTCCAAAGCTGAGTGGCAGGTTCGGGCCTGAGACCCGTCACAGTCTGTCTGCTCCAGGCTGGGAGAGGTGCGTATGTGGGTCACCACGAGAAGGGCCAGAGCACTGGCTGTACTGAGAAGGTGACACAAGACAAGTCAGGCCCCCAGCAGCCCTTACAGGTCTGGATAAACTCTCTAGTGCAGTTCTTCAATCATTCAAAAATTCTAAAATCAAGGATACAAAAGAACAAAACGTGTTTTGCCTGGGAGAGCTCTGGGCAGTGGAAGAGAGTGTAAATACAGAGTGTCTCTTTTCCCAAGAGGGTCACTGTGACCCAGGTCACAGGGCCTCCGGGAAGGTCTGAGTCTGTCCCCTGGCTTTTGCACAGCACCAGCTCTCTATGGAGAGGCGGAACACAGGTCAGAAAGCAAACAAACGGGCCAGCAAGATAGCTCAGTGGACTAAGCGCCTGCTTAGGCAAGGGCAGGGACTGCAGGTTTGATCCCTGGGACTGCATGCTGCACCAGCCCCACTCCAGTGGGTTGAGCTGGCCAGAGTTTCAGTGCTGGGGAGGCTGAAAACAGGGGGATCACTGAGTCCAAGCTGCATAGTGAGACCCTGTAACAAATACACTGTGCCAACTTGAGGAAGCTTGGCTGGATGGGCTCAGCTGGTTCTGGGCTGTGGGGGCTCCATCCTGCAGGACGCAGAGGGCCTGCCCTGGGATGTGATTGGTTCCACCCCCAGGACCAGCCGGGCCACCCCAGAGTGACTCAGCACAAAAAGTACATAAAAGGAGCTGAGGAAGACTTCCTGTGAAGATCAGCACAGCGGGCCCTGCCCTGGCTGCTTCCTACCTGGCCCAGCCCTGCCCCACTTCTCCTTGGAGAAGCCCTAGTTTTTGGAGGAGCTTGATCTTTGCAGCCACACCACTTTGGAGGAGATCTGCGCCAGCACAGAATTTGGGAGACAGAGGCTCGATGGATGCCACAGCTGCTGCTCCTCCTCTGCTCTTCATTGTTTTCTGCTGCCTTGGAGCCAGCGGAGTATGAACTGAAACCTCCACCAACTGTGAGCTAAATAAACCTTTCCTTCCTTCATATTGAGTGTAGGGTATTTCTCCCAGCAATAAGTAAAAAGTAACTAAGACCATACATTAAATAACAACAACAGAACAGCAAGCAAGCAAGCAAGCAGTCCTGGCAACCCAACGCAATGATTTCTACACCCTTGGATTTCAGTGGTGTGGTGGGGGGACACGCAAGCATACAGGTGTAGGGAAGGCCGTGCGTGAGGAACGGCCGTCGAGCACTGGGAGGAGAGGCGACTCCCATGTGTGTGGAGTGACGGGTGCTCCTTCCTAGGGACAGGCCACCTGCTCCTGACCAGGCTGCTGCCTTGCGCATCGAGGGCAGAGTCAAAGCATACCGAAGCAGAAGCAAGTTCTCAGGCCTGTAGCTGCAGATGACAATGGAAAGTTGGGAGGCCTGGGGGAGCCCCCAGAGCCGAGGCAGTCAGGCCCCCGCCCCAGCTCTCAGCCGACCCCAGTATGCAGATGTGTGCTGTTGGGTGGCAGCCTGGGTCTCGGGGAGAACAGCCCAAGGAGGACGCACCGTGCCTATGGGAGCTGGGTGAGTTTCAGGCTTACCCAGCTGGCAAGTAACCCTGAAGCCAGGGCCTCTCAGGTCTGCAGAGAAGGAATGAGGAAGACCACAGGCGCTCAGTGCAGCCAGGCAGTCTCATGGGACGCAAGGCTGTCAGGGGACCATCAGTGCTGGGCTGAGGAAAGAGGCTCCTGTCCTCCCTGCCCTTGCTCACTGCTCTGGAGAGGTCGAGATTCTCCAGCTTAGACTGGCCAGACAGCTCAGCCGATTTAAACACCTGCTTAGGCAGATGTGGGGACCAGGGGTTTGATCCCCAGACTGCCATGCTGGCCTCAACCCCAGGGCACACTGAGATGGTGATCACGAATGGGCGTGGTGGCACGAGCCTGTAATCCCAGCGCTCAGGAGGCTGAAAAACAGAAAGGATCACTACAAGTCCGACCTGTGTAGTGAGACCCTGTACTAAATACATAAAAAAGAAAAAAGAAAAAAAAGATGATTCTTCAGCTGCCTCAGCCACATGGCAGCCCCAGGCAGCACTGCGGCCACAGCTGTCCGAGGCTCAGACCCTGTCTGAGGACTGCACTCCCGAGAAGCAGCAGGGGAATGAGGGGAGAAGCAACAGTCACCTGCCACCCATCCCCGGGCAGACAAGGGAGCTGGACGGCACGCACGCAGCGGGGGGGACAACGTGAAGGTGGGGCGCCAGGAAGGGCGAGGATGGAGCAGAAAGCAGGCGTGTATGAGAGGACTCTATGCAAGAGGGAAGTTGGGACATAGGTCACGGACTTGTAGCCAGCCGAGGGCCTCACAAGACCGTACCAGTGCAGGTCCTGGCTCTGTGGGCGCAGTGCTCATCACCTGGCTGGAGTGAGTGGGTGCACACTGGTGGCCTTGGGTAGCATGGCAGGACCCCAGGACTGTGTGCCGTGAGCGTGGCTCACACGTGGCTAGCTGCTGTGACACACGACACTTCTATCTCCTGCCTGGGCAGCAAGGACACTCATAGCTGTACAAGTGTGAATGCACCTTCCTGTCCTGTGCTGGGTTTTGGGGGACTCGATTCCTGATCTTGGGGAGCCTGGAGTCCAGCATGCAGAGAAGTCTATAGACTAAGGGCCAGAGACCCTGAAAATCAGAGCCGGCCTTTTAGGTTTGCTGGGCTTGGAATCCCCAGGGTGGGGAGTTTAAGGAGCCAATGGCCCCCACTAGCATGTGTGCTTCACCAGGCCGGGGGACCCATCTGCGGGACAGAGGGTACAGACTCCTGACTTCCATCGGGAGGCCCCATGCTGACAATTCCAAGACTGGCCATGGAAACCCAGAAAGTCAGACAGGCCCTAGAAACAATGCCTGGGAGCAAGGTGGCTCTGAGAAACACTGAGGAAGAAATATAAGAAAACAAAGTTATAGGGCTGGGACATGGCTCAGCAGCGTAGCTTCTGCCTTGCAAGTGTAAGGTCCCGAGTTCAATTCCTGGTACCAAAACAAAAACAAAAATGAAGTTGTATCATGTATGGGTACAAATTCTCTATGATGAATGTGATTGTTATGTGTATTTAAAATATACCAATAAAATCTAATTAGCAATAACACACACTGGCCCCCTGGGCACTTCAGTCACACCTGGGTCTGCTCGCAGTTTGCTTATGCAGGATCATTTGGAAGCCAAGACAGATAAGAGGCGTCGACAGGGGCTTCCAGCACCCCACCTTGCTAGGTGAGCTCAGCCATTGCTGTCTACTAGCAGGAAGGCAGCCCGAACACAGTCACGGTGGAGGAAGGCACAGGAGCCAGGGAGCACAGGAGCCCAACGTGCTGTGATGGGGCACCCAGGATAGGAAGCGGCCCCACAGGGCACACGGTACGCTGAGGCCTGCACTTTCTCTGTCAAGGGGCTTTTAACAGATGCTTGTTTGTCTCCCAAAAGACTGGGAGCTGAGACCTCACTGAGTGGGAGAGTCCACTGGATGGACGGGAGGGCAGGGACCGCCCGGTGTTCCTCCCTGGTGTGTGGGCTCAAGGGACGGTGGGTCCCAAGGAGCAGGGTGAGCACTGGTTGCTGGTCCCCCTGCAGGCCTTGCTCAGAAGTCTCTGGGTTGCCTGTTTTTGGCTTCCCTGGCAACAATGGGCTGTCATCCTGTAGGGCACTGCGCCCTGGAACACTGGCAGAGTTCCACCCTAGCCATTTTATTTTCTGTTTGTCAGGAACTTGCTAACAAGCTCTGGCTGGCTCTGACTGGGGACCCTCCGGCCTCAGCCACCCAGCATGCTGGGACTGCAGATCACACCCAGCTCTGGTGTAGGTTCACTGCTCTACAAATTCCCTGAAAAGGTGTTTCGTGGTCAGAATCTTTCAGTACAAGAATGAGTCACTGTTGGGCTGGCGAGATAGCTCAGCAGACAAAGTGCCTGCTTAGGTGAGTGCAGGGGATGTGGTTTGATCCCAGGCACCACGCACCATCCTAGGCCCCATGACCCCACCCCCAGGCACACTGAGCCAGTGACCGAGTCCAGGTGCGGGAGCACACAGCTGTAATCCCAGTGCTGGTGAGGCTGAAAGCAAGGGGATCACTATGAGTCTGAGCTGTGTAGTAAGACCCTGTGCTGCATACATTAAAAAGAAAGAATGAAAGAAAAAAAAACGAGTCACTGCTAAGAACCTGAGAGGTGTCTTCAGATTGGACCCGGCTGTGTTCTTGGGGTGCCCCTCAGAAATCCATGCTGGGCTGGACACAGGCTAGGGAACCAGAACAAGGAGACTCAGGAATCCGGAGGTGTTGACACTGTAGCAACCCAAAACCACGTCTGGGCTCAGGGAAGAATCTAACCAGAGAACATGCAGGCGCACCAGCAAGCTGCGTCTCCAGGGACTCAGTACCTCAGAGGTTGGGGGCTCCAAAGGCTTACGTTACAGGCAGAGCTTCCTCAGCTGCTCAGCCCTTCAGCGCCTCCCTAGCACTGGTCCTGAGCACGCAGTGCTGTGCACACAGGTGCCAGAAACTTCTTTGGCTCAGGGTGGAAACCCCAACACACTCTTTTGCCAACCAAACCTAAATGCCCTTGGCTTTTCCGTAATTCTGAGGCATACGGCGCCGTTTGTTTGTAGCCCTCTAATGGGTCCCACACTCAAAGGGGATGCACAGAAACTCAGGACGCCCCTGCTTCTGCTCACGGTGGAGCACGAGGCAGCCGAGAGCAAGGGCCAACTAAAAGCTGTGTGTGTGCTCACGGAAGGCGACAGCTGCAGGCGGCCATGCTGGGTGCACAGGTGGCATTCAGCCTTTCTAGCAAGCCAGGTTACCCAGGGCCCCGAGACCTGAGCACCCTTGGAGGACACGCTCCACAGTCCTCGCTCTAGCCAGTTCTGTCCCAGCCCTGGGCGAGGACTGGAGCCCTGGTAAATGGGTCTGAGAGAACAGCAAGCCAGCTGGGGTCCTTAGACAGCTCTACCAGGTTGCCGTCCACCTGCTATCCATATCCGGGTGGGGCCCGACGGTGCAGACAGATGAAGTCACCCACTCCATGGACCACAACATGGCCCAGAGCCAAGTCCCTTCCCTCCCGTGAGCTGCTATGTGCCTGGGGTGAATCGTCACAATCCAAAGATAGACATGGAGGCTGGGAAGGAAGAGCAAGCCATTGTGGCCACAGTGACAGCAAGGGGTGGAGCCGGCTCTGTCCCTTCTTTGCTGCTCAGGGCTGCATGGAGCAGACAGCCAGGACAGTGGCCAGTTGACTCTGGCCTGACGTGGACTGCAGCGAGAACGGTGCCTCTGTCCTCATGCAGGGACACTGATTGGGACCCACTTATACAGGCCTGTGCTCTGTACTGCACCTACGACACCCTGCTGCGGGGTGGGCGGGGCCTCATGCAGGGACACTGAGTCACCTAGGAGCTTAGGCCGCAGGGCACCTGGCACACGTCTCTGTGTTCTTTGGAATCCTGCCAGCTGCCAGAGAACAAGCTCAGGCCAGCCTGATGGACGTGATAGACAAACCAACAGTCCCAGAGATGGCAGCATGGACAGCCCAGATCAGCCAGGCCCGGGCCAGATTAGCATCATGTCCCTCTGGCCTGCGACCTACACATGAACAAAGGTTTCTGCTGTTCTAAGCCACCAAACTCTCGGGGTGGCTGACTACGCAGCAGAAGCTGAGCAACGTGGTCCTCAGTCTCAAGCTGTCCTGGGCCGGGCTTCCTGTGTGGGACATCGCAAGGCTGATCCGGGCTCATGGAGGGCTGAAACAGCCCCGCACTGGACGCCTCTCTCTGTACTCCTCCTGGCTCCTCGAGAACTCCCACAAGCCCTCCCCGACGCCTCCCGCCCACCTCGTGCAGCCTGCAGGGGCAGGGCCAGTTACGTCTGGAGGGAACGGCAGGGAGCAACTCACCGAGGGCACGGGCAAGCTGCCGTGCCGGCTGAGAAAGGAGTTAGACACGGACACACTGAGGCCCTGAGTGGCACTGCCGTCGTCGGGGGTGAAGGCCACTTTAGTTTGCTGGACACAGTGGGAGACAGAGGAGAAGGAAGAAGCAGCATAGGAGGCCTGCTGGGCAGAGGGGAGAGAGAGAAGGCAGGGAGAAGCAGAAAGCGGAGAACGGTCAGCACGCACAGCCTGCCAGGGCCGCTCCCTGATCCTGAGGACACGCTGTGCATGCCAGAGGTCAGGGACACCTGCCAAGGGTGGCCTGGCAGCAGAGGACCCTGCTTCACTTCCTCATGATGGTGTCACAAGGTGAGCGCTCAGCACACTGGCCAGAGGACAAGCAGGCTGGAGCCACACAGACCGGGCGAGATGCTGGGCTCCAACACCCTCTGTGGGGACAAGGCCACTGACAACCTGCTAGCCTGGAGTTGGCCATGGCGGCTCCTGGGTGGGGCGGCCAGCAAGCGTGCCGACGGCAGGCAGCTCTGTCTGCACAATGCACCCACTCCTCCAGTGTGTGTGCTCCCCACCACAGATGTTTGGCCTATGAGCATGGGTTGGGCACTGGGTACAGTGTGGGCCTTGGGGTGAATCTCTCAGCCTCAGTTTACTTACAGTGGTATGCCAGGCTTATGGGAGCTACATGGAGGTGGCTGTGCCAGCCTGGGGACTTCAGGAGCTGCCAGCTACACCCCGTCCTGCCAGTGTGGCAGTTCCCTCAGACAGCCATGGGGCATGTGTCTCAGGTGCTGTCTGGGGACACTCATGAGCACACTAGCAGCTCCAGCGCCATCTGGCTCTGCACAAGTGGGCTTTGAGCAAATGCTTTGGTTGGGGTCTCAGGCCAGGTCTATGTTTCCAAGAAGAACCTTCAGGAGTAATCTCAGAGGAGCCTGGACTCACGGGTGGTGCCCCGCGCCAGGCAGGCCGAGAGCTGAGACTTGCACGCAGCCTGAGACCTGGCTCATGAGAGGCAGGGTTGATCTTAAGGCCTCTGATTCAAGGGAGACCAGACTCGGGCTGGCCAGAATCAAAGGAAGATGGCGTGGCTCGGAACTCCCTAATCAGGCTGAGCCTGGGGTGGCTCCAAGGAACAACCAGAGCTGTTTGTCCTAGAGCTTGCGGCTGCCTCCCAGAGAGGACAGGCAGCAGCTTCATGCCCTTGCAGTGGACACAAAAAATGGCCTAGCGCAGAGCAGCGGGCCCTTCTCCCGTCTGAAGGCCACCAGAGGGGGTGGAGTAAGTGCCATCCTTCCTGGGCAGCATAGGTGGACCAGAGGCTCAGGTCCAGCGACTGGTAGCAAAGAGCAAAGGGCGGAGGAGCCAGCAGGCTGGTCCCAAAGCCCCCCACTGCCTGCCTGTCCTCAGCTTGCTCCCCAGCAGGACCCTGACACAGGCATGTTTCAGAGGATGGGGCCACGGCACAGTGCATCTCTGCTCTCCAGGGACCTTCTCTGGCCACTCTACGGTCAGGCCACCATGGAGGTGGAGTCCACAAATGGCTGTGTGCAGACGGGCCCTGTGCTCTGACTGAGTCCTTTCTAGGAGGTCTATGTGGGAGCCAAGGAAGAAAGGAAAAATACAGGAGACCATCAGCACAGAAAGCAGCTGTTCGCAGCACAGCCTGTCAGGGCTGCGTGGCGCCGCTCAGGAAAGGGGAAGGCTCTGCCCGCGCGGTGCAGAGGTCTGGTAGGACCAGGAGTGCTGGGCACCCTGTAGCACCAGGCAGCAGAGTGAGGTGAGCTGCTTACCAGCTGCCGCTGCTTGGGGGGCAGGGCGGGCGGGGGCGCCAGCTCCTGCGTGGAATCCCCACTGCTGAAGGAGTCGTTGAAGCCGTACACCTCCATGAGCATCTTGTTTTTCTGCTGGTAGATGTGCTCACTCTGCGGTGTCTGGTAGAACACGGAAGGCTGTGGTTCCGAGTAATCCTCGAGCAGCTGCATGTAGGCCAGCACTGCGGGCACAGGGGGCACTGGAGTCGGCAGGGCAGAGGGCAGGCAGCACATAGGGACTCTTGGGGCAGCGCACTATGCGGGCGACACTGAGGATGTCAAGGGTCATTGTGCAGAAGTCCTGCACTCAGAGCATGCGCCAGGAGACACAGAAGGTGGTGGGTGGGTGCTCAGTGGGACTCAGAAAACAGGCTCAAGAGGGTCCGCTGCCTTATTCTGCTAGGAAGTGCTGCGCCTCAGCAGTGCTGCATCACTGTGTGGAAAAGCGCAGCCTCAGCGGCATCCCTGGGGACTCGGGAGCCAGCGGAGCTGGAGTGTGTCCTGCTGTACAGCTGCGGTGCAGAGGAAACGCCAGCCGCGGGACCCGGTGTCCCATCCAGCTGTCCTTGTGGGAAGCCTAGCCCGTGTCATCCTGTGTTCTGATGTTAAGCTCTTCCTCTGGCATAGCTGCTTGTCTCATGTGACCCCAGCAGGCCAGGCTCCTGTCCACACAGGAGGACAGCTACCACCCGAGGGACCCCCCTTGCCTGGAGATGTGAGAAGTCGGAGAGCAGCGTAGCCCCATGGGCACTGCTGCATGGCACTGGTGCGGCTCTCCGCTCCTGTCAGGGTTTGAGATCTGAGCCCTGTTGCTGTCAGAACCAGCGGATATGGGACCTTGTATACAGGTATCTGGTGTCCTTACAGAGCAGGGAGGGATGGCCTGGAGCCAAAGCCTTTCCTTCCGTCCCGTGCTCACAGGACTGCCTGAGGCAAAGCACCCACACACTGACGTCCTGACCCTCTGCACATCTCCCCTGGCACCCACAGTGGGGACAGTCCACAGCCACATGCAGGGTCAATGATGGGGAAAGATGCTACTGGTCCCTGGATACTTGTTCAGGAACCTGTACCAATGGACTGACTCGGACGAGCTAAGGTGACAGCTGCAGCTGGGACGCAAACGTCCTCTGAGTTGGGAAACAGAAGACCTGAGTCTGTGCAGAGGGCAGGGCTGGCGCAGCCACTACTGAGCTAGTGCTTCCCCACTGGTCACGTCATAGTGCTGTGAGCACATGGCAGGTGAGGCTGAGACTCAGATGCCAAGGAAGCGGCACGGCCGACTGCTGTGAGAAAACTCCCCTGACACTCAGACTTGGGGCTTTCTAGACAACAGAAATCAGGCAATCTAGAAGGGCACAGCCAGGGCCTGAGGGAGACGGCACAGAGGCGGAACATTTCTTCTGGGCCCCTCAAACGCTGCATGGGGCAGAAGGTGGGGCCCAGAAGGAACTGCTCAACTCCCAGTGAGCTCCTTGTGTCCCCTGCCAGTACTCAGTTCTGGTGGCAGGGCGTGCGACAGATGGGTAGGACATCATCAGCCCTGGGGGTAGCCAGTTCTCCCTCTAGCTGGGGACCACCCAGCTGAGCCACTGCACCAGATGGGCCACAGCCACAAGGAGCCAGGGACATGGTGCCACCTTGGCAGCGACCACCCTCCCTGGCCCTCTGTCCTTAAGGCCATCCTGTGGGTCCGATCAAGCTGGGCTTGCCCTCCCTGGAAGACCTCTGGTCTACCTAGTCTGCAGCTGTGCTCTTCTGGGCCCAGGGCTGTGGGCCAATGTGGTTACATACACCAGGGAAAGGCAAAGGCGTCAGGGCTTTGGAGAAGGCAAAAACACAGGATCTGAGATGCCTGCAGGGGGAGCGGGGTGGGGAGAGCCAGGAGGAAACAGAATTCCCCAAAATCTTGCTTAGTGATTCTGTTGCAAATTCACAGTCGGAAAATACCAAACTACACATACTGAGGCTTTCAATCCACCCTGGGCCTGGACATACATCACCTGCTGAAATCTCATGCCAGACTCTGGGCATTCTGTGAGTGTGCTGCCCAGCTCTGCCCTGTACTGCCCGAGGAGGACAGCATACACCTGGCATGGATCCAGCGGGTCTCTAAACAGGGACTCTTGGAAAAGCACTGTGTTTAGTGGAAGACCACTAGGCCAGGCCAGTTCTGCTTCTATCCACCTCCCTCTGCACAGATGTTGCATAATACTGTCCTGTGTGCTGTGACATTCTCCCCCTTTCTCACTGTGTATTCAGGGTCAACTGACTGCCCTCTAAAGCGGAGAAGCACTTGGGTTCTGTGGGCCAGGCCTGGGGTTTTACAGAGAACTAAGGAGAGGCTGGCTTATCTGGCTTTAGGGTACGACCACCAAGAGTGACAGCCACCTGGCACGGTGGCACTGGGCTCCCACAGGGCCATGTGGGCAGCAGCCAGTGTCCTATGAAGCACTATCTACTTGGGTTACAGCTAGCTGAGCCCGACACCACCACGCTCAGTGGGCAGGTGCCTCCCCGCCCAGGGCTCAGAGCGCCTGAGCTTACTGTGTTTGTTCTTCTTTTCTGGCAGAGGAGGTGGCTTCTCGGGGTCACTCGCTGATTCAGGAGCAGTGAAATCACCCACGAACTCCATGGGTGCCGAGGAGCCTCCTTGCTGGAAGGGCAGGAGAGCAGCGATGGGCGAGTAGGGGACGGGCGGGGCCGGCGCGGAGCTCTGCAGGTCGTCTTCGGAGATGTTGTCATACTGCGAGGGGTGCCGCTCGTAGGACGCCCTGCAGCCAGAGCTGTCCGTGGTCTGCGAGGCCGCGCTCCTGCGCTTCTTCTCGGGCAGGGCGGGTGGGGTGTCCATCTGCAGCCCTGCGGCTGAGGGGCCCTCGGGCTGGGGACAGCTGCCAAGTGGTAGCTGGAAAGGATGGCCAAGAAACGGAGACCCAGACTCCCCCAGGGACTCTGGCAACGGGCTGAGGTTACAGGCCACCTGCTGAGGTATCTGGTCTGCGTTGGAGAGGTCTTCCCGCAGGAATTCGTAGTCAGGGTCATAGTGATCTGCAGCAGAGCACAGCTGCCTGTTAGCCGCAAGGCCCCAGGGACACGGCGAGGCAGACTTCCGCCCTGCTGCACCCTGCCCTGTGGAGACCCTGTCCCCAGCCCATTTTTCTGATACAGGCGTGGACCATAAGGGATCTGGCTGCCTCACCCAGCTAATGATTGGGGTCAGCAGGACTTGAGGCCAGCGTCTCCTGGCCCCAGGAAGCTGCTGCGCTCACCTAGTGTTTCACAGCTTGTGTTTCGGGAGCACTGCCCACTGTCCCTGTCCAGTGAGGACAGCTGCTCATCAGACTTGCTGAGCTTGCCCATGCTGCTGCAGGGGGACAGGCGGGGCGACTCCCCGCCATAGGAGTGGCTGCCGCCCGAGAGTCGCCTCTGTGTGTAACAGTCTACATCGAAGTCCTTGGAAGAGAAAGGAAACAGGCTTAAGGGGCTGCTGGGAGACTCCAGCAGAGACTGGGCAGGGCCATCAGGACTCTGACGTGGAGGGAGCTGCCAAGCTCAGAGCCGCCACTGACATCAACCCTGAACGCCACGCACAGGCAGAACAGCGCTGGGGGAGGCTGTGCCAGGATGTCCTCAAGAGGGTCCTGTGGCTCCAGGCACAGGGATGTCCACCCCTCCCTGGAGAGAAGGTGACCACCTTCGAACTCTGTCCCCACCACCCTCAATCACCCCCACCTGGGACTAGGGCTGCCTTACCTGCCGGTTAATTCCAACAGGCAAACTAGAGCCACTGGTGGCTCGACTCATGGGGGCCACCACGGCCACGCGGGTTGGGGATGGCGCCGACTGTCTTTTCTTGGGTGGCAGTGCTGGTGGACTGGAAGAGACCAAAACATCCAGGCAAACCAGACAGCTCTAACAAGACCCTTTAAAGTACTGGACACGGGAGGGGCCCCTTCATTACCAGGCTTTCCACACCTGATTTTCATACCTCAACTCCAACCTGCCCCTTCCCACCAAAGTAAAATCTGTAAATACAAAAAGAACAAACCCTAGAGCAGTCCTTTCCCGCTCCCTAAGCAGGGGCCAAAATGCAAGCTGCTAAGGAGCACTGGAGGGTATGCAAAGGCCCTGGGGGCTGAACCGCAGCGTGGCTAAGTCCCCAACTCTTCCTGTCGGTACCCCCACACCGTCTCACAAGCAGAGCAGGTGCTACAGAAATAGTTACCTGTTATCCACCACCCGGATGCCAGGCAGAGGGGGCTTTGGGGGTGCAACCTCTTCATCTGCAGCATCTGGGAGCAGCTCGATCGCTGGCGACACCCCTGTCGTCTTGTTTAGAATCTCCATCTCTCGGTCAGTCAGGGGGAGCTCAGGCTGGCTGGAGATGAAAGGAATGTGGGGTCACAGGAGTTCCAAGAGGGTGAGGGCACGAGGGTCCTGTCCCTGATGAAAACCGTATCTTGGCTGGGCCCCCGACTCTGAGCCTTGGGCTCCCCATCAAGACAGGCTCGAGCTAGTGCTCTCTGCTGGGGTCCTGTGGCTTTAAAGTGTCTACGCACCCTGGCCTTCCCCTCTTGGTGAAGCTGATAGTAACGGCCCCACAGGCCCGTGAGTCAAGCTCCCAGAATCAGAGCCCTTGGCTGTTCTAAACAACACAGAGTAGCTCAGGAAGGGCCAGCTGGCTGTAGGTGGTTCCTTTCCAGGACACTCAGAGACCATATTCAGAAACAGTCCCATGAGCCATGACCCTCACAGGGGGTGAGGAAACACCTCACACTGACGCAGACTCCACACACTGTAAGGCAGCAGGAACTCCCCCAGAGCTCTGACTGAGATGGGGAGCTGGCACCCTCTTGTGACCCACAGCCCCCTCATGTCCCTCACCTGCCTTGCTGCAAGAACCTGGTTGCACTCACCCGTCAGGTTTGCTGGCTGGGGAACCGGGCTTCACTGGACTTGTTGGAGACAGCCGGCCCTGCTTCTCGATGGTCAGTCTGACCAGCTCCTGCACCCAATGAGAGAGAAACAGTAACACCCCACGCTGTCCCCAGGAGGCCGGCAGCCTGCCTGTCCTCCAGCCTGAGCCTCACATTTGTTCCTACACGTTTCCACACGGTCTACATCAAGGGTTATTTATCTTAGGTAACAAGCACAACTTCTAGGAAGTCCCCTCATCTCCAAAAGTACCTTTGCGGCAAGTCAAAAAGTTTCAAAGGCATCAAGGCACTTACTTCCTCTTGGAAGAGAAAGGGCAAGGCCCCTCCCCTGAAATGACCAAGGCCCGCGCACGCACCGGGCTCCCAGCAGAGAGAGCTTTCCAGCCGCGGGGCGGGGCGATGTGCACTTTCAGTTCTCTAAAGCCAACTGGATGTGCGCCGTGGTGCCGCCAAGGCCCAACTGGGTCTCCATGCACTTCCTGTCTCACAGCGCTGCTTCTAGGTCTTTTGCTCAGTTCTGGGAGGGCGCCTTGCTCCTGTGTGGCTGAGGAGCACACCCAGGGCAAGGCGGTCCTCACTCTCAGTGGGAAGATGACGTGCCAGGGCTGGTGTGACCTGAGGGTCTCCATGCTTTCAGCAGGAGCCTTATTTCTGTGTTACAGAGAGGCAGCGATGGACGTGAGTGGGAAACACAGTAATGGCTCCCTAAATCAAGGACTGCGAGCTGCTGGAAACCAATGCCTTCCACAAGAGCTGCGGCATAGGGCCAGGCAAGGCACAGTGAACACCATTCTCAGAGCAAAGATCTTTTGGAGATAGCAAAGAAATGCCAAGGGAGATCTTCAGAGCTGGGTGTGTCGGTACTTGCCCATAATCCCAGCCCTCTGAGAGAATGAGACACGAAGAGCTCAAATTTGAGCCCAGCCTGGGCAATTTAGCAAGACTTTGTCTAAAAAAACAAACAAACAAACAAAAAAAACACACCAAAAAAGCAAACAAGAACAACAAAAAATCAAATAGACTAGGATCAACCCAATATGAAGGCTACGGGTTCAGTACCACAAAATAAGAACAATAGAAGTTCCCTCATAAATGTAAATACCATTAATAGTCATGATCCTATAAGATTTTTAGCTTTGATGGGAATAAGATAGAAACTTTCAGAATGATAAGAGAGTTTAACTTCGGGCAGTGGGTGATGCTCCACCCTGCCCTAAGAGAACGTCAGACCTTTTTTTTTTACTGAATCTTATTTATTTATTTATTTATTTATTTATTTATTTATTTATATTATAGCCAGCTCAGCCTGCCCTAGGGGTGCTTTAGACCGCTGAGCTATCTCACCAGCCTAAGAACGTCAGACTTGTGGAAGCAGTAAGGAAGGACAGTCACCACGGGGTGAGAGCAGCCCAGCAACAACCCAGGCCAAGCGTTAACAGGTGCAGAGTAGGTCACTCCTCAGGGATCCTGACGAGGGGCTGCCACGTGGCTGTTAAGAGCAGAGTCACGGAGTCACGCCAAGAATCTGTCGCTCAGTAGAGAAAGATGCCGTAGTAACACCGAGGGCAGTCACACCCCCGGGAGGTGGGCTCCCTGGAGTGTTGTTTTGGAAACAAAGCCCAAGTGAGGCTCTCCAGGACAGACACAGAACACCCTCGTGCTTCCTGTGTGTTTTCTTCAGAGCACGCGCACTCCTGCAGCAGAGCCTTGTCACGGAGACAGGCCCGCCCGCTCTACGGCCACAGCTTGTTCTCGGAGGGCGTGACAGTGAGGTCTGAGAGCCTGCCTGACACACTTCTTATCACCAAACGCACACACTCACAAGTAGCCTGCTAGCTGGTGACACAGGAGGGACACGCTGGGAGGATGAGAATGGCACAGCTGGAGGGAGGCAGCCTCCTGCTGCCAGCTGGAGAGGGCAAGCACACCTGGTCCTTCTGAACCCTTGCAGCTGCAGGGGATCACCAGCCGAGGACAGTGAGGTCAGAGCCCCCTCTCAGAGACAGAGAAGCAGAGCTGCTGAGTTCAAGAGCAACTGCAGCCAGGTCGCCATCTTTCTGGAAAGGCAGCTTTGACCTCAACTAATGAGGGATGGCGAAAGACTCTCGGAGCTCCAGACCCACGTCTGAGCATGCCCCCTGGCTGGGGCGACTGGCAGAGGGACAGCAGCTTCTGCTCACCACCATCCTTCCCGTCAATCACCACGCCTGGGTCTCCACATACAGGGAACCGAGCGCATGTGCGTCCAGCGCCTCCTCCCCCAGGCGTGACTTCTGAGCCAGACGGCCGACCTCGAAAACAGTCTAGGTCCATGGGCTCGAGAAGACAGGAAGGCTGCGCGAGCCAACGACTGCAGATAAGGCCGGGTACCGGCTCGCTGAGGCCCAGCGTTGGAACTCTCAAGGGGCTTGGGAAGCGTCTTCTAAACACTGAATACTTCATTTCTATGCTTACTGCCCCAGGGGCCCAAACGGCGCCAGAGCCCTCAGGCAGAAGCAGAACTTGCCCTCTTCTTGCTCTAGAGCTACGACAAGGCAAGGTGCGAAGCCCAGGGCACTGTGGCGTGATCACCAGTATGTCGCACAGGCCAGCGGGAAGTTGGCTGTGGCAGTGTCCAAGCTCAGCGTCCCACCTTCCTGCCCACACCCGAGTGGCAGTAACACTGCAGCAGCAGCACACCAGGAAGCGTCTCCCTGCTCAGACACCATCGGGGAGCAGAACGCCTGGCACGTAAGGTGGCAGGGTGGTGACTCATGCCAGCCGCAGGATGCTGGCAGCTGAGGTGCCCTCAAGTGCCACCCACCCACAGGCGGGGGCTGGAGATTAAGGAGAAGCTGTGCCAAGTGGGAGGGGTATGGTCTCCAGGGCTTGTGATATGGTTGGGATGAGGACGGAACACTTGCAGCGGGTCACCCTGAAAAAGGGCCCAATGAGGATGCGAAGGACTGCGCTCCCCAGAGGGCGGGCACATGAGTGAGGACAGCGGGCACGTTGCCTGAGGCTACAGCAGCACTGCGGTGGCATGGAGCCGAGCCCGCTGCTCAGTGCACAGCGGGAAGAGGCTATCGCAGGAACGAGGGCTCACTTCAAGCCATGTTAGCAGCTTAAAGAACAAAGCAATAACAAAAACCTCAGGGTCCTGAATGAATGCAACAGAAACGAATTGTCATTTTTTACTTACAAAAGTGTGTCATGTATAAATCTTAAAGGAAAACTTTCTGCTGTACATGAGTTGTTTCTTTTCCTCCTCTTCCACTCTGTCCTTTTTCAAGCAGTAGAATGCTTAAAAACCCTTGGCACAGCATCAGCTACGAACCTAACCACACAGCCACACAAGGAAGAATTTTACATGACCATAAAACGACCACGCTTTCCTACAGCATAACTAGAATGGGGGTTTTATTATTGCAATTATATAACACAAATCTCTCACCAACTTTTACCATCATCATCGTCATCATTGTCACCATCACCACCTCGCTGCTGTTGAGATGAGACTTTCCTCTGGTTTTGCTGGCCTGGACCTCACTGTGATCCTCCTGCCTCATCCGACTGAGGCGGGATTACGGGCATGCAGCTCAGCGCTCAGTTTCTAACTAGTTTTTAACGACTGTACTGATGGTGGCTGGTGATGCTATTTATTCTGAGACCACTGTGTCCTATAATTGTGGTGGTAGTCCAACAACTCTGAAATGCTAAAAAATCACTAAATCGCACGTTTTAAATGGGTGAACTGTGCGGTATGGGAATCCTGTCTCACTAAAGGCACTATCACGTCATCTCTCTTCTCCGTACACGAAAACACCTCTGTGAGACAAGCTGGGTGTGGAGCACCTCTCCAGCCCTCAGGGTGGTCAGGGGAGCGCTGGAGACGACGCGGGATGCTTCAGCGGCCATGGGCAGGGGCATCGCTGCCCATCACAACTGTGCCGGTCAGGCATGTATGGGATGCACTTGAATTCCCCCTTCAGAACAAGGGCCACAAACCCACTGTGGCATGAGACATACAGAACTTCAAAAACTGGAGTGCAAATGAAGGTGCCACGTTTACATAAAGCTGGCGGGGGGATCCTCCTGCCTGACCTCTGTTACCACCTCATGATCCTGCAGGGGCTGGTGGGTGTGAATGGCACTACTGTGCCTGTGGCTACCAGTGTCCCCACTGTAAGGACAACCTCTGGTGAGGCCTGGCCTCACTGAGGAGGCAGCACTCTCCTGCACACGAAAGGCCGGATCACTTCAGACTCACAGGCCACGGAAACATGCCAAGTGGCACCACACAAATGCTTTTCTCCAGCCAAAACCAGGTGGTCAAATTTTCAGGAGCAATGATTTTTTTTTTTTTTTTTTTTTGAGACAGTCTTGCTCTGTAATTCAAGCTAGCTTTAAAAGGACAGCCATCCTCCTGCCTCAGCCTTTCGAGTGCTGGGAATATAGGCATATGGCACCATTCCCTTCTAGGAGCAATGATTCTTATAGGCCAAATCCAGATCCTTGGGGCAAGAAAAGTTCCTTCAAAAATAGTAAAAAAGGGCCAGGGAGTTAGCTCAGTAGAATAAGTGCTTCCCTGGCAAGAACAGGGTCCTGAGTTCAATCCCCAGTACCACAAAAAAAAAAAAAAAAGGAATAAAAAGAGTACACTGCACAGGCTACGAGGCCCCAAGGCCCACACCACTCCCCAGCCAGCCCTTTCAGAGCTGGTATGCTGGTGCAGGGGGAGGCAGGGGCCTCGCATCAGAAGGACAAGACGTGGCCACGCCCAGTAGAGAAGACTGGCGGGGCTGCAGTTCCTCTGTGTGCTCCTTGCTCTCTCCCTCATCACTCTCCTTTCTCTAAATGTTTGACACTGGTCCTAGTACAGCATTTTAAAGTAGGCAGGAAGGAGTGCAACAGAGTGTGCCTGAATGGCAGCGTGCAGGGCTTGCACCCCGTGTCCACCTGCCTCAGGGAGCTTCTGCTGGCTCTGTGGAGAGCTCTGGCCAATGACATGGAAGTGACAAATTTGCAAGACCCTCTAGAAAGCGTCCTTAGAGAAAAGGCCCAACTTCCAGTTCCCGTTGTCATTGCCAGCTGGGATACAGTCATGAGGGCTAGCGGTGAAGCAGCTATCCTGAGCTATGAGATGGAATCCACATATATCCCGACCCCTGAAAATGTCAGAGTAGCCTTCTGTTGTTCATCTCTGTATTTCTTATACATGAAAGTGGAAAAGTTCACTTAGAGGTACTGGACACTGAGCACAGAAGTGCTGAGCTACACCTCCAGCCTGGTTTTCCTTATTTTATTTTATAATAGGGTCTTAAATTGCCCAGGCTGGCTTCAAACTTGGTATCATCCTGCCTAAGCCTCCCAAGCAGCTGGGACTAAAGGTACACATTGGTATATCTGGCCCTAAGTTATGTCTTTAAAAGACTACTACAATTTTGGGTTTTCTGGCAGGTAGAGGTGACCCTAACAGACCCAATGAGAGAAAATATTCCTTTGCAAGCTCTCCAGGTACGCAGCCCACTTCTGGCGTGATGGCTGAATGGCAGTTTCTGAAGTGGCTCTCTGTAGACAGGGGCTTAAGGCCTTGATAACCATGACAGGAAGCTGGGCACGCACCTGGCTTGGCCCCCTAGAGATCTAAGAGAACACAGCAGGTGCAGAGTGATGCATCTGAGGAAATTCCATGAGCAGTCAGGAGGGTGTGAATATGGTCAGGTGACCCCGAGCCAGTGCAGAACCTAACGTTTCCATGGCAACAGCGACCCTACCCATCACACACTCTGTGACTATCTCAGTCTGCCTCAGGCACAGAGGGCAAGTATTTCAAAATCTCCTGAGCTTAGAGAAGTGAATTGGCCAGTGTCACTCAGCTAACAAGCAACATTCACGAAGGGGTTGCTCATGCAGGGACGAAAATAATCTGGTTTTGAAACATTTTTTTCACATACTGCCCCCATCTCCCTAACAAGTGACAAGCCTGAAGCTGTTGCCAGGGCCTCCTCTGTCCACAGGTGCTGCTGTACCGGACACGGAGAAGCTCCTCCTACTCTGGGGTAGCATCACAGGCATCCTGGCCTGGTGGACGGGGACACAGTCCTGAGGCTGTGCCACGCCCAGGTCCAGCGGAGTGCACAGTCACAGCCTCGCCACCACCTGCTGCTCAGCTGCCCCTGGCTCCCCGCCAGTGAGAGGGAGGCCTGCCCGCCCGGCGTGTTATAATTATGAGGTGGGTAGTGCGCAAAAAGCACCCAGTAAACAGACTGTCATTCCTTGAGGACATCACCGGTGGTGACTGCAGTGGTGTCCGACCCTCCCTGTCTTGACTGACTATGGCTAGAGAAGCTTCTGGTAACGGCCAGGCTTGGCCTGTCCTCCAAGCACTGGCCCACTTCTCCCTGGGGGAAAGGCTTTGGTCACTCTGGCATGGCCTGGCCACCTGTGCACGCTGATCCACCCGCCGCCCGCCCTTGCTGCTTCCCACCACAGCTGCGAACTGTTGCTGGTGGCCCCTGGTCCTCCCAGGCGCTGAGGGCCTGCGCCAGCTCTGCTCAGCACCATCTCCAGCGCTGCCACACAGATGCTCTTGTTAAAGCACTGCTCCAACCAACAGCTGCGCTTACAGAGCCCCTCAGCCCCTCATCTTGAGGGTCCTTGTTCTATTTAAAATACTTTTAAAATAAAACAAACAAAAAATACTTTTAAAACAATTGTGGAAAGGTTACTTGCTGTCAGACACTGGTAAGTAGCTCAAATTCTGTAACACTCTTTTTGCCCAGGTCACTGTGAAAATGGAGACGTTTTTCTTTCAGCTGTCCTTCACCTGACCCCACAGTGCTACAGATTCCATAAGGAATCTACCTAGAAATCTTACAAAGCTTGTGCAGAGACTCAGTCTCTCTCTTTTATCTGTCTGTGCTCGTTCTGAACATCTCATCAGAATCAGTTTGGGAGAAGGAAACCTAAACAAAGTGCCTGTAAGAAGCCTTCGCAACAGCACTTCCAGAGGCCTAGCCAGGAACAGCAAGGGGACGCGCGGGGCTCTGCTGAGGGGGTGTGACCCGGACCACAATGCACGCCCCGTGACCGCAACGAGCTGCTGTGAGGACCCAGTGGGGTGATGTAAGTGACCATGCTCCAGATACCAGGGGCAGTGTCAGGTCCCTTGGGCCACACCTTTTGGACTCAGGGCTCAGAGTGGACAACCCTGTCACTTGCTAGGAGCAGCCACAGCAGCCTCTCCCTACGGGGTCCCCTGAGGAGTGCCGGGTCACAACAAGCCCTACCTGCCCAGCCCTGCCTCTGAGGTTTAAGCCCTTTAGGGCCCTTGCTCTGCTTCCCAGGGTTCCCTCCTGGCACCGTGGCACCAAGGGAACCCCATCGCCTGGATGAGTGGCCAGGAAGCTCTCCTGACCTAGAGTAAGAACCTCAGCTGTAATTTCAGTTGCTGGGTCTAGAGAGGAAGAGAAGACAGTCCCACTGGGTTGAGCTCAAGCCGCACACACCACGCACTGCCATCTAGAACGACAGGCATCGGTCACAGTTTGCAGGCTCGGCTCAGTCCCTCCTGCCGCGCCACGGGGGCTGCACTCTTACCACACCTGGGCACAGTGGGGTCAGCAAGGTGCCACACAGCTGGGGGAGATGCAAAGGGCCACGGGCTGTGGGGCTGGGGGACCCTGGGCGGCCAGGGTCCACGCCGGCCCCTCTGCTGCGTGCTGCGCCCTGTGCCCCTGCTCATTCTCTCCCTCCTCACCCACTGAGAGGCATTTTCTTAATGAGGGTCTGGCCCCTAGTGCTCGGCTCTCCCCCAACTGTGTGTCTTGGTCTTCCCTACGACGTGAGCCCTGAGCAGTAACTAGTTAATAGCGGGTATCACACAGACACGCCAAATTCTTACTCTCCTTCCCGGCACCCTGTAAGTCTCTGGAGATGGACAGAAGCAGCTGATCCGTGGAGAGTTCTGCTAACTGTTGATGCAAAAACAGCCCCCAAGCTAGGCCTGGCAGCATGCACCTGTCATCACAGCACTGAATGCTCCATGCCATGCTCCAGGGCTGGGGGACGACACCGCTGTGGGACAGAACACGCCCACGTCAGCGGGCTGGCAGCGCCTGCAGACCCTGCACCCGTACCTTCACTCCATCTAGCACAGCCTTGATGACGCCCTTCACGGTCGTCACCATCTCCTTGTCCTCTGAGTTCACACCTTCCAGCATCACCTGGTCTGACCACCGGATGAGGTTGGCGAGACTCTGGTACACTCGGCTGTAGCAGGATGACAGGGCTGAGCTGGAGCCAAGAGAAGAGTTTACGGAGAACGTTAAAAATGAACCTAAAGCACGACAGCACTTTAAGGTAACACGGGATACAGAACCAGTTTTTTGGGGGGGCTAATGTGTATCTATCAATATATGTTTTTCTTTTTCTTTGAGACAGATCTTCCTGTGTAGCCCAGGCCGGCCTTGAACTCTCAGCTCCTGAGTGCAGGGATTACGGGCATGCACTAACACCCAGCCAGTGTTTCTTTCAAGAAGATCTGTGCTTCCTTTTTTGGGGTGGTAGAGGGAATCGAAGCCAGCGGGGCTCCACCACAGAGCTGTGCCTCAAGTCTTTAATTTGAGACAAAGTTTCTAAGTTGCCCAGGCTGGGCTCAAACTTATGATGTTCTTGCCTCAGTCTCCTGAGGCGCTGGGCCCGCAGGTGTGTGCCCTCATGCCCGGCTCCGCACTTCCTTTTAATAAACAACCCTTTAAAATCTTTATCTCCCCAAAATATAGAAATCCTATCACAAGCCCTTCCAACCCTTGCACAAGCTCTTGCACAGGCCTCCGAGGCCACGTCTGGGCAGTGCCAACTCCCCCGCTCCAGCTGTTCACCACTGACTGGGGCACAGCCGTGCGCTCCTTGGCGCGGATCGGACTAAAGCTACTTATGAGGGTCGGAAGGAGGCGGCTGGTTTGTCTGCTGTTTCTTTAAAGGCGCTGGGACTCAAACCTAGGGCTCTGCTCGCACACATTCTCTGGCCCTACTCGGCCTCCTGGCCAAGAAATCGTAATGGGTAGGTCCCTAAAGGCGCAGCCACACTTGGGACAGAGCTGTGTCTACCTAGATATCGGCCCACCCCCGCCTAGCTCGGAGTCGCTGGCGAGGAACATGCTCAGGAAGGGAGTTCTGAATAGGGGCGAGGTGACTCGAGAAGTGGTGGGGTGCGTGAGGGCTGAGGGCTTGTGCGCACACACAGGTGAGACGTGCCTGCTTCAGCTACATCGTGAGGCCAGGACACAAAACACAAGCCCGAGTGTCTGGGATGCTTCAGAGACGGGAGACAGCAGACAAAGCACAGAAGTTTTACATCTTCCATGTATTTCTAAATAACTAAGGATAACTTTCCTTAGAAGTTCTGGAAAAGGTTATTTTTCTAATTTAAATGTGATGAATTATAACAAGAAGAACAAAAAAGAAAATATGTGTGCTACTTCTTTTTCACTTCCAGGGAAAAAAAAGGGGGGGGCAGGTATTGAGGAGCCAAAGATGCAGTTTTAGAAAAGGACCTGCTCTGGCTGTGTCTAGCTGTGCTCTCCAGCAGCCCCGGGGGGGTAGCTGGATCCCAGGGGTGCACTGTCGGGATCCAGGATGCAGCATGGGGGGCAGTGGGCTCCAGGATTCAGCTACCCCACGCCGGTGTGAGTGAGCAGCCTGTGCAGTATGGAAGGGACCAGGAGGGTGGCTGCTTGCCGCTGCTGCTTTGCTGCCCTCTGCCCCCAGGGACTGCTTCTCCGATGGTGCCCCTCGCCATGCCACGCTACGTGGAGCCAGCGACCATGGGCTGACACCTCCATGAACTGCGAGCTAAGCGACTCAGTCCCTTTAACTGTGAGTGTTGGCTATTTTGTCTCAGCAACAAGAATAAAGTAATTAACTGTCTGGAAGACAGAGTTAAAAGCAGTTCTAAAAACAAGGCCATTTACAGCAAGAGACGGAAGCTCACGTCAGGTGAGGAGGAGCCCTTTCTCTGGTGCTCCAGGGCTCCTCAGCTTACTACACTCCAGGGTCCCACAGGAGCCACTGGCAGGAGGGACAGTGAGCTCCCGAGTCCCCGGAAACATGGCAAGTCAGCCCTGGGGAGCCAGTGCGCTGTCGGTCTGTGAGCACAGCCACGGCTTAGCATGGTGATGCCATGCTGGACTCTCCCAGAGCCCTCCCAGAGGCTCCCAGGGAAGTGACCATCCTGCCTTCCGGCTGCCCCCTCCCTCCTGAGACACCCTGTCTGCCTTGCCCTCACTCCCTCCACACTGCCACCTCACCAAGGAGCTGAATCGGTTCACCAAGGTGCTCCCGTCACTCTCATGTCTTCAAATCCCCAGGGCACCCACTGTGCCGACCGCTAGCACTGTGCCGTGTGGTGGGAGGGCCAGGGCCTCTGCCTGTGGGGAGGAGCACTTCCGACAGCCATCCTCACCCTCCCTGTGCTCACAGAACAAGGGCACTGCACTCGTCCCAGCCAAACTCTTGCACATCCAGGCTCAGAACTGCAGGGAAGAGCCAGACGACGGCTAGTCTCATGCAAATAAAGATCCTGCTTTATCTAAAGAAGGAAACCAGGCTTGCTGCTGAGTTCTGAAAGCTGTTCATCAAAGTTCAGCCCCATGGGGCTAACTGAGCACTAAGGCATCTTGAGGACTGAAACGGCTCCCCGAAAACGCTCCTGCCAGGCTCGCATTTGAGACTGAGCTCATGCTGCTGAACTATGTAGAGCGAGCACGCAGCATGGGGCAAGCAGCTCACCAACCTCACAGGAGAAACTCACCTAGCAGTAAAGACTGGAACCGCAGCTTCCCCGGGCCAACCCTCCACGCACCTGGGGTCCCTCTCATGCTCTAAGAGTCCCTGGGCTCTTCTGCTGACCACCTGCGCAGCTGAGGACTCCCTTGGCAGGACCTGAAGGCCTGCAATGGGGCATCCAAGTCACATCTGGTGACTGGCACGAGGTGCTGGGAGAAACATGCCCAGATCACCTGCTGCCCAGGAGCTGCTGCAAAGTGGTGGCTGCATCTCAGGACAGTGGCGATCTGCCGCAGCGGCCTGGGGACAGCTGGGCAGGATCAGAGGATGGGAAGTCCCCTTTCCAGTGCGCCCCAAACCCAAGTGCCTGCGAGCCTCCTGGGCCCAGCAGGCCAGGACTCACCTCTGCTGGACACGCGGGTCGGTCTGCACCAGGGGCAGGATGGCCTCTAGCACCTTGCTGGCCGACCCGGGGAGCATCTCCAAGACCTTCTTATCGATGGCCATTTTGTCCACAATGGTCTTAAAGTAGCGCAGGGCACTGACCACTTCCTTCTCTTTCTCTTCCAGCCAGCTTAGGTTCTGAAAAGAAATGTTAAACATAAGGAGGGAGGGGAAGATTAAAGGGAGCTGGTTTGAAAAAATAAAATTTCCTCTAATCTGGTTTGCAAGCCCTGGAACTCGAACGGGCTGCAGAAACCAAGCCAGTGGTTTTGTGATGGTTGGGACCAGCAGGCAGAAGCCAGGCCTAAAGAAAGCAGGGACGAGGCTCCATCCCTTCCGGCACCCAGGTCCTTGACAGTCTCTCCCCCAACCTCAGCAGCATGCCCAGACGGCACTGGCTCCAGTGCCAGCCGGTGAGTGAGGTCCAGTCCATGGCCTGCGGGGGAGGCAGTGGCCATGTCCCAAGCACTCTGCCCGGCAGATCTAGAATCACCCTGGGGCGCTCCATGGAGCCAAGGCTACTCTCCAGGGGCCCAGAGCTCAAGGCTGGGAGACACAGGGCAGGAGCAAGACTGCTCCTGAGCAGGAGCATGTGGAGCCCCACACTTTCCTCGCTCTGCTTTCCCAGCACACCCCTCCCCATTCTTTCTACCCTGACTGCAGGACGGGACCCTCTGTTCCTCCTCCCAACCTCCCTCTCGAGTGGCCCTAAAGGCAGTGACACAGGCCCCAGCTAGTGGCCAGGGACGGGAAATCGAGGCGCATCTACTGAGTGCAGGAGACCACAGGGCACGATTTCCTCAAGTCGAATGGGTGACAGGCCCACGCAGAGAAAGACAGGTAAGCACAGGGAAGCAGCCAGCCAGGCTCTACAGGGCCCAAGAGCGTAAAGAAAAGCAAGCAGGGCCAAGGGAGTGAGAAGGTACCTTCCAGGAGCTTAACCGAAACAGCAGTACAGAGGTGTGTAAACATGACATAAATATTATGAAATGTGGTTATGATTTTCTGTGGGTTTTTTTTTTTTTTTTTTTTTTTGTATTTTAGGGAAGGGTCTACAGGGTGTTCAGGGTCTCAATACTAGATTGGACTTGTAGTGATCAGCCTGTTTGCAGCCTCCCAAGAGCGAGGATTACAGGTGTGTGCCGCCACACCCAGTCTCAATCCCCTCTCAGCATGCCCCAGTGGGGGGAACTGGCATGGCAGGCCCAGGGATTGAACCCTGCCCCTGCACCTGCTTGCAGGCGCTTTAATCTGCTGAGCTATTTGGCTGGCCCTCGTTTGTGTTTTTGAGATAAAGTCTTGTTACGTAGTTCAGGCTGGCCCTGAACTCACTATGTCTACAGCCCAGAGTGGCACCAAACTTGGAGCAATACTCCTGCCTCAGTCTTCCTGAGTGATGGAGTACAGGCGTGTGTCACCAAGCCTGGCCCGAAAGCAGTTAGGGTTCTGAATGCTAACCTTCCTTCTAAAATGCTAGTGGATATCATTTTAAAGAAATTCCTTCTTTCATAGGAACATCAAAAGAAAAACTCTTCAAATGAATAGGATCTACAGGGAACGGCTTCCGTGGCAGATAACCTCCCAAGTTCCTCGGGGCTCTTCTGTGGCCACCACCCCGAGGTATCCTAAAGGCCAGAGAAACAGCCCAGGGAGGAGCGGGCCCCTCCTGCTGTTGCAGGTCCTCTGCACCTGGCTCTACTGTCTCCTCTCACTACCTGACGTGCTCACTTCCTGTCTGCCTCTGAGGGGCCAGGCACTGCTTCCCCACCTTCTGGACAGGAGCGTGGCTGGGCGCAATGGCTAGGAAAAGGCTGTGGAGTCAGGCCGTGTGATGCCCACAAATGTGACCAGAGCCGCAGCTGGTCTGGAGGAGGACCAGGCAGATGCTGCTATCCTAGGATATGAGGAGTGCCAGAGGCCTGCAAGGATAACACTCAGCACAGGAACAAGAAACGTTCCGAGCTGTGTTTCTGCCTATGCTGAACTGGGAGGTGCAGGTGGGGGTGGGGGAAGTGCTAAAGGCCAAGGGACTTCAGCGGGAGTAGACTGGCAGCAGACTCCTCCTGCTCTGGCAGAGAACAGGCAGCCAGCTGAGAGCCGGGCTGACCAATGACTTAGCAAAGTCACGCAGTAGCCAGTCCGCCTCCAAATACACGGCCTCTGGGGCTGCCTCTTCCCTCGCCCACCAGCTGCTAAGCTGCAGTTCAGGTCCAAAGGGTTCCAGACAACACCCACACCTAAGAACTCGCTCGCCATGGCTGTACTGAGGGTGCTCGGACACTGAGCTCACAGCAGCCCGGGTGTCCACCTGCACACCCTTTGACCCATCACCCATAGTCCCCATCATTCTGTCAAGTCCAGGGAGCTACCAGTCCTGGGAGGACTGGCCATGCTGGGCTTCCTCCCTGCTTGTGTCACTACCAGGTCAGCGTGGAGTGGAAGAGACGTGAGCAGAGATGGCTCCTAACACTTAACGATGCTGTGGCGAGTCAGAGCCTAAGCATCTGCTAGCAGGAGAGACTGTAAGCTCTGCAAGGCAGGGAGCAAGGCCGGCGCACAGCCCCCACTCGCTGGGAATTCCCAGTGGCCTGCAGAGCTTGTGCTTTGTGGATGCCCTTTGGTCCAGGGCCACAGTACACCGTGGAGCAGCCTCGATCACTTCACAGCTCATGCTGGGTCTGGAACCTGAATTTGGTCTATCTGATGCTAGAGGTTGGGGAGCTGAGGGGAAAAGACACTCAGGGTGCACTGGAAGAAGTGAAGAAATACACTAGCAGGCCCCAGTCCCCAGCTCAACGTCACTAGTGAGTAGGAGGTCCACAGGAGAAAATCAGGGATGCTTTCCTGCCAGTGTCAGCATCACCTTGACACAGCTATGGTTTGCATTCAGGGCAAAAGACCTGGCTGTCCCCAGCCACTCTTGCACTTGCGCTGTGCAGACCCTTCAGATGTACAGCGCAGCTCACTCAGGACCCTGCTGGGACAGCACACGCCACAGGCTGGAGGAGGGGGACTGGCAGTGGGCCACACTCCTCCCTGCGATGCTTCATAGAGGAATGCCCTCAGCAGGCCTCTGGGCCACCTCTGGACGGCCCCAACTCCATCCTGTGTGGCCGTCAGCTCTGACGCTCAGCCTGTGGCTGAAAGTTCCTTAACACTGCAGCTCGTAGGAGGCGTGTTAATAGCACCAAAGAGTTTACCCAGCTCATCCGCACAGACATAAAGACACAGAACACAGTGGGGAGACAGACTTGGGCTGGGCCAGGGCCAGAGCCGTATGGGATGACAACAAACCTTTCCCCCATGGTTATGACGAGGAGTAGAGCACTGGGGACAGGGCCGGCGCACGTGGTGCCCCACGAGGTGAGCCTGCAGCTGTATGTCCAGGAGCTGGCTTCAACTTGCCACGCGTTTCAGTGGGGAAATGCACACCCACTGGCTGGGGTAAGGTGAGAAAGCGCACGCAAGCTGCTAATGAGCGGAAGAGAATGAGTAACGACTGAAGACAGCAGAGGGCGCTTGGCCTGAGCCTTCCGGGCTGCCACTCTGCGCAGACAGCAGGTGGGCAAGGGCGACGTGGGGCAGGCAGTCGCTTGCTTGGGGCACTGCTCTGTGGGTGAAAGGCGTTCACTGCATCCCTGGCCCCTGGACGCCCAGGCGCACCGCTCCACCCTCCTGTGGTGACCCCTGGAAAGGTCCAGGCACTGCTAAAGGTTTCCCGGGGTGTGTTTGGAGGAACCCCACTAAGCGAAAGGTGCTTTCATATCAAATTATCCTTCACGACCTCTGCTGGGGGCCTGAATGCAGCGAGAAAAGTTCAGGAACAGAGTGGCCGAGCAGTTTCCAGACAGCTCACCCGCATGGCAAGGCTGCGAGCGGATCACTTTATTCTACCTGCCTCCCACTGCTTCTGCAGCCTCCTTTGTTAACTGGCCGGGGGAAACCTGTTAGTCCACAAAAGGCTTGTGGACTTAAAACCTTCATTTTTCTCTACTGTAGCTAGACTTTTAAGACATTCTGCCAGCCAATTTAAAAACTAAAAGCAGATGACTTTCAAGATTTAAGAATGGCCAAGGGGGAACGAAAAAAAAGAAGGGCTAAGGACACAGCTTAGTGGCACAAGTAAGGTGCTGAGTTCAATTCCTGGTCAAACAAAACAAAACAGAAAAACACCTGTAATCCCGGCACTCAGGAGGCTGAGGCAGGAGATTACTGCAAGTTCAAGACCAGCCTGGGCTACAAAGTGAGCTCAATTGCACAGCAAGATCCTATCTCAAAGATTAAAACAAAAAAAAATAAAAAAATTAAGAACTCCGGTTGGGTGTGGTAGCACACACCTACAACCCTAGCACTCAGGAGGCTGATGCAGGAGGACTGTCACGAGTGTGAGGCCAGTCTGAACTACAAAGTGAGATCCTGCCTCAATCTTCCCCCTCTTCAAAAAGAACTCTGCTTCAGTAACAGGGTAGTTAGTGTTTGTCAGCTGCATAACACTGGCGGCTGGACAACAGACCAGGGGTAATGATCACCAGAGGATGAAGGGTCTATTTCTCAATAAAGCCTATGTTATTTTACTTGCTAAATTTATTTGCATGTATAGTAGTGCATCAGGGTTAACATTTAGAACTGTGAGGTGTTATAAGTAAACTCTGCTTCGTTTCTTGAAGGAAGAGACCGCACTGAAAATTCAGGCTCTGTCTGACTCAGCAGCCTGCATTCAAACCTAACCACCGCCTTTTTGCTGTGTACTCTGGCTCAGGGCCTCCCTACAGACTCAGCTTCCTTTTCAGCAAAGTGGGCCTCTCCTTGTCACAGCTGCTGTGAAGAGTGAGTGAGAAAACCAGCACAATGCACCTGGCACAGGCTGGGAGAGGCCTCACTGGTGTGGGTGGCCCCAGTGCCCTGGCTCTGAGGGCTCCGGGTCTTGCAGGTAGACGGCGAGGGCACCCCTGGGTGCTTGACATCCTCCTCTCCTCAGCCACTGCCATTGTCTCAGCTGTGCCAAGAGAGAGCAGCTGCTCTCAGAGGGAGACTGGCCCACCTCCCCGATCCTGCTGGGTCCAACAGCACGTCCAGCCCAGACCCAGCCAGGACGCAGAGCTTTCTCCGGGCTCCGGTACTCTCCCTGCAGACGGGGAGGTTTGGACCCACTCTGCTTCTGTCCACAGCCCCATGGGACTCTCCTGAACACTTCAGCCCACAGCTGCCACCCAGCCAGACGCAGACTGTGAAAGGTGCTCTTCCAGCCCCAAGCCATGGGCCAGGGTGCTGCAGTAGAAGGCAAGGCAAACCCCAGCGTTCTTAAGTCACACTGACCTTCTGCCTCTGAGACCTGGAAGCCACAGCACTGGTGGACATAAATTCTACTGCCTGCTGCTCCAGATCCAAGGGCATAGGGTAGCCCTCTGGTAGAAATCTGTCTCTTGCCTCCTGGAAGAGAGGAAACCTGGATTCCTACAGAGCTTGAAATGGCCGTTGTAGGCTGCAGGGAGGGTCAATGATAACCAATAGCCATTCCAACGCATCTGGCTCGGCAGGCCCTGCTGGGGTCACTCGTGCTACAGGGGCTCTTTGGCTGGGTTTGGAGGGTTCTCTCGTTAAGGGCACAGGTCTCTGGAGCTGAGCAAGGGATGTTCTGGACATCACAGACCTCCCTGTGTGTGAGTGTGCCCCAGGGGAGGAGGGCCCTGGGGTGAAGGCAGCTCCCCGGTTGTGACAGTGGCTATGGAGGGAGACACAGTGGAGCATGGAGAACCCTCCTAGCCCCTGGCTGGACTCTGAGGCAGGCATTCACCGTCCTGAGGGCACCTGCTTCGGGACACGGAAAGCCCTGAGGGCCGCACTCAAACACTGCAACTCACACTGCCAGGAGTGGCGGGGAGGGAACGCTCGCCCGGAGGCAGCTTACTTTGTTGACAGGCTTCTCTGGGATCTTCACAGACACCTCAGCGGGCTTGCCCTTCTTCGAAGGCGTCCTCTTGATTTTGGGCGAGTGGAATTTGTCCATCAGCTTCATGGTGAAGGAGGACAGGTGAGAGCGCTGAGAGTCTGAGAACACAAGAGGACACCGCTGTGAGAGGGCAGCCCCGAAGATGCCACCCGAGCTTCCAACGAGACAAAGAGTCCCTTGACTGGGCACTCGGGGGAGAACACAGATCCCGTACCATAGCCTGCCTTCCAGCAGCAGCTTCTGTAATTTCTGGCAAGGTAGGTTGCTCAGAATTGTGTATTTAGAAAGCAGCCAGGTTTCTAAGTGGACAGGGAAAAAGACCTTGCAAACACATCTGAGTACTCTTCACGGGCCCACAGGATGGCCTGGCCAGAATCCACAGGGCCTCACTTCGAGGAGAGCGTTCAGGCAGATCACAGTGCAGGACACGGAGCTAGTGCTCCCAAGTCAACTGCCTCGTTCCTCGGTGCAAGAAACTGCAACAACCATGTAGGAGGAAAGGAAAGAAGGGACAAGAAAAATGAAAAGGAGAGAATAAAGGAAAAAAAAGGAAATACAGCTTTTATAAATGAGAAGATGGGCAAGGGAGGCAGCTCAGTGGCATAAATGCTTGCTTGGCAAGCAAAGTCCTAAGTTCAATCCCTGGTACAAAAAAAAAAAAAAAAAAAGATAGGAGAAGAGGAGTTGAAGGGAGAGGAAGGGAGTAGGAAAAAAGCAGCAAGCTATATCATGTAGAGGCACAAACTCCCTATGATGAATGGAATCATTACATATAGCTACAGCATACCTTCCCTCTGGAAAAAAATAAACCCCAAGAAGCCAGGCTCTCGAGCCAGCAGCGGGGACTGAACTGGAAGCAGCACACACACTGCTGTCTGTGGGCACGGGGCAGAGGACTGGAAAGTCTCCCGTCAGGTCCCCAGGAGACCAGAAGTCCACTCTCATCACCCTGGCCTGATGCTGCACTTGCAGGGCAGTGGGGCAAGAGAAAGAACAGACGGCGCCCTGCCTAGGAGGGGCGACATCGAGCTACCTCTGTTTGTACATGACGTGATCTTCCACAAGGTACACCTCCAGCCATCCATACAGCTGTTAACACTGGGGAGACGGTGTTGCTCAGGGCCACGGTGCTTGCCTACCAGGCAGGTGGCCCTGGGTTCATTCCCTAGCACTGCAAAACTAAACAACCTACAAATACTTCCAAGTACTATAAGTACTAAAAGTCAGTAAGGTCCCAAGATGTGAATCAATACATAAACAGCAACTATATTTCTATACAGTAATAGTGAACATTCCGAAATGAAATTGAGAAAGTTTCATTTGTTCTTTTTTTTTTTTTTTGTGGGACCAGGGTTGAAACTCACGACCTTGCACTTGCCAGGCAGGTACTTGTGCCACAGAGCTATCTCCCCAGCCCCAAGAAAGTTTAATTTGTGTATCACCCAAAAAGAGACACTTAGGCACAAATTTATCGAAAATGTTAGGGACTGGGCTCTAACTCAGCAACACAGCGCCTGCTGGGCAAATGTGATTTCAATTCCCAGGACAGAAAAAGAGTAATACTTACACACTGAAAACTATAAAATATTGCTGAAAAAAATTAGAGACAAGTTAAGTAAATGGAAAGACATGTCCCTGGCGCAGAAGGCTGGCGTCGCACTTCCAGAGCTCAGCGCTGGCAGCCTGCACTCTGAGAACTCCAGTGGGCTCTGTCCTGAAGTTAGTACGGAAATAAAGCAACTCCAGAATAGCCAGAACGGGCTTGGAGGAGAGCGAGGCTCGGGGACTCAGGTCTCAGCTTAAAGTGAACTACTGGAGAGCCCCACTACTCGAGACCAGGTACTGGCATAAAGACAGACATACAGCTCAGCGGCACCGGACTCGAGGTGCAGAGATAAACCCAAGGGTCCGGCAACTGATTTTGAGAAGAAAGTCAAGACTACTCAGCGAGGAGAAGAAGGGTGCTCTCACCAAATGGTGCTGGGAAAGCCAGACAGCCAAGCACAAGGGAGGGGTCCGGACCCTGTTCTGTATCAGATAGAAAATGAACTTACAACAAACCAAAGACCTAAACGTTAGAGATAAGGCCACAACGCCGGAGTGCTTGTGGCCCTGGATTTGACCGTGGCCTCTAAGAGGTGATTCTAAAAATCCAAGCAACAAAAGTAGGCACATATAATCGAATCTCATCAAAGTTAAATGTGTTTGTGCTACAAATGGTATCCACAGGAGGTGGAGAGAACCTGCCAGTGGGAGGTTCTCATGTGTATCCTATGTCAGACAAGGGACTTCTAGACAGGAAGGAAGAGAGCTTGGCTGAAGCCACAGCTCTGCAGTAGGACACTTGCGGGCACACGAGATCCTCCCCGGGTTCAACCCCAAGCCCTGAAACAACAAAACAAAGCCAGTACAAAATGAAGAATATTTACAACCCAACAACAGTAGATAGATGGCCCAATCTAAAGTGAGCAGAAACCACAGATGCTGGCTTCTTCAGAGGAGCTACGCAAACTGGCAGTGGAAGAGACGGCGGCCTTCGCTCTTTCGGGAAATGTAAATCAAAGCCACAACGTCACCAAATGCAAGCGCCGCGGAGGACTGGAGAAACTGCAGGCCTCCCACACTCTCAGTGGGATGCAAAATGGTGCCACTGAGCTAGGAAACATTGGGCAGTTCCTCATACAATTACTAAACAAGGCCCACCAACTCGTCCCCAGGTATACATTCCAGAGAAATGAAAAGTTGGCTCCAAGAGACCTGTACAAAAAGTTCACAGCATCTTTTTTTTTCTTATCTCCAAATGTCCACAAATGAATCAAATGTAGTATATCCATGCAGTGGAATACTATTTGGCCATGAAAAGAGACTAAACACTGACACATGCAACAACATGAGTAAATCTGGTAAACACTATGCTAGATAATGGTAGGCAGTCATGAAAGACCACCTAATGTATGGTTCAATTTATTTTTTATTTTAAGTCCTCCAAGGATTGTAAATGTGTTCTTTATGTCTGTTTCCCCAATACAAACATGGTACCTGGTCTACAGACACTCAGTAAACTCTCAAGAAAATGAGCAAATCAACAAAGCAAAATCTGCAGGGGAGGGTTGCCACTTTCAGCAACAGCAGCGGTTCATAGAACATACTTAAAGTATGTTCAAAATCAAAGAACAAAACACTATCTTGTAAAATGGAGGCTCATGCAGCTGACCAGAAAACCCTCTCCAGAGGTTTTTTTTGTAGTTAGTACAGGTTCTACAGGGTGTCACTACACAGATCAGACTCCTAGTGATCTTCCTGTGCTCAGCCTCCCAAGCGCTGGGATTACAGGCATGCGCCACCATGCCCAGTCTCGGTGCCGCCAGGGGCGGGGCTGGCACTGCATGCCCTGCTGCCTAAGCGAGTGCTTTAGTCTGCTGAGCTATCTGGTCAGCCCTGGAGTTTTAAAAATAAAAGAGTGCTCTAAAATTGCTGGCGACTTATTACTAGAAAAATGAACTCCGAACAAGTGTCAAATCACCCCCCACTAACAAAAAGACAAACGGCCCGGCACCTCACACTGCAGGACTGCAACTGCCTGCCACTGCTGTGTGCGCCTTAACCCAGCCACAGCCTACTTCCTGGGCAAGGCCTTGGCAGCTGCCAGGCAAGAGCCCATAGGCTGAGCCTGCCCTCTGCAATGAACACGGAGCACGAAGCTCTCCAGACCAAGGGAGACGGCCAGACCGACACCACCTCACAGCCAGACGCTGGCCAGAGCCACAGGAGCTGCCTCGTTCACGGGGCAGCTTGAGGGTGGCAGCTGCAGCCTCCCTGGGACTCTAGGGTGGCGTCCAGCGCGCCTCTAGAGGCTGAAGGGGACCCTGGGGACAGCCTCTAACTCTTGGTGCTCTGTCTTGAAAACAGGGCTGAAGATATACATTCTCCTGGAAATGGCCTTTGTGATGTGGAGTACAGGGGACGCTGCTGGGGCTCACATGTGCCACAGCTGTCCTTGGGATTTGCATTCCCTGCGCTAGTGCTGTGGGGCATGATGCTTGCTTAGCCCCAGCTGCACGGAGGGACATAACCCAAATGCAGCAGCAACTGTGTGGCCAGCACATTTGGAACATCCGTAAAATGACGTCATCTACTCAACACTTTCTTATAAGGTCAGCTGAGCAGAGTACACGCATTTCTGACTTGTCCTTACTCACAATCAGACGTGGCCCACCCCACCCCATCATAAGTCAAGGTGCATCTCGGCTCACCAAAGTGCCTGGTCCATGGTATCTCCCTAGCACAGGGACCTCAGCCTGCTAGCAAGGTGGCCCACACAATGAATTCTTGGTGCCCGACCAACCACTCGCGGATCTGTGCTGGGTACGGTGGAGTGCTGGACATGCCGCTTACTCTCCTGAGCACAGCAGGGCCCTAAGGGGCCCCCCCACTCCTCTGCCGCTCGACTGTTCCTCTGGTGTAACCTGTCCCTTCTGCATCATCTCACTGCCGCCCCACCCAGCCCATCCAATGCCAGCCTCAGGACGTTCCTAAAAAACACAGCAAGCCCCTCACCAGGCAGGCTTTGAGCCAGAGAGGATGCTGAGTAAAGCGCTACTCTGCAGGAGGCCAAAAGCAGGAGAGCCAGGCTGACGCAGACACGAAGGGTGGGACACATGGCTTCTAGGTTTGCTGTGGCCATCAAGGTCTCCAGAGACCTGGGCCAGGTGAGCCAGCTCCTACCTTCTCCTGAGGTCTGCTGTTCTCAGCTGTGTAAGGCACGTGTGAGGCCAGAGAGCAGACCAGGTGCAGAGCCCAGCCTAAGGACCAAGGTGGAACCAGGGTGGGCAAGGAATCATGCAGCTGACCAGAAAACCCTGTCAGGATGAAGGGAGTGTGGGGCTGGGGCTGGCTCTGACCATGAGCAGCTGCCAAGGGCAACTCTACCCCAGGCTTGTAAAGGAACCCAGGAGGTGGGTTTGGCCCGCTCCCCCACCCCTGGCCCCCAGCCCCACCTGCAATTCCAGTGTGTGTGGGTGTGGCCAAGAGGCCAAGTCTGCGCTTAGAGAACAGCGATACTGCTCATAGACCTCCATCCCCAGGTGCTTATGAGCCATGGAGCAGCCAGCTGCAGCCCAAGAAGTGATAAATCAGGTGGAGAAAGGGGACAGTCTGACAAGCGAACATCTCAGCTCTGGCAATTGAGGGCAGCGGGAACGAGGCCAGACTACTTGCAGCCTTCAGCGTTTCCTTCAGGCATGGGCCAGCACTGCAGCCTTTCAGGGTCTGTCAGGCTCTGCTGGGAAGGGCAGGTGATGCCTGCTGGAGTAGCCAGCGGAAGCAGGACGAGGCGGCAGCCCGTGGCATTGGCACAACACTCCTGTTTGGGTGATGTCAGCAGTGCCAGACACAGACACGCGCCTATGTGCACGCAGCGTGCTCCCCACTGGTCCTGCAGGGTTAAGCCACTGGGGTGGGGCAGTGCTAAAGAAACACCCTCTACACTACCTGTGCTGGGCAGCTTCACCAGCCCGGCCCCTGCTAGTTCTCAAATCTTCACCCTGGAAAAGTATAGGAAATAATGCTGTAGAGCTCATAACTCTGTCTTTTAAAGGATTTTTCCAAGAATGAAATTACTACAAAATTTCAAAACGTCATGCATACACATGAGTCACCGAGGAGGAGTCAGATCCACACACCTACCACCTGTAGAGAAAATGGACCATCAGAGAAAATGCTATGTGGACAGCAGGGTCTGGATCCTCACTGCAACTCCAAGACAGCCCTGCAGCGCGCTCAGGGGCTGCAGCGTGCACAGCGCACGCGCTCCGAGGAGCCTCTTGCACCCTTCCCTGCCTACTCCACAGCAGCCTGCCCGCCCTCTCACAGGCTGACCGACCTGTGCTTTCGCTTTTGGGACTTAAAGATTTCCTTCATGCCTCCTGGGGACACAGGCAGGCATTCTGTGAGTGAGTCTGCTGGGCTGTGGGTTGTACACTGTGTGTCACCTTCCGACACCACTGCATGTCACAACCCTGCTGGTAAAGATACCAGACCAGAGGCTCACATACCTGCCAGAGCCTAGGGCAGTGACAAACTGCCACTTCCTGAGCCACTCCCCCCATGAGACCGACACCCTCTGCTGACAAGTCTTAGGGGTGACCTCTATGTCTGGGAGAGAGACTTGAAAGGTTACTGGCAACCGTTGCGGCTCGTTGCTGGTCAGGGTGGCATTTACTCCAATCAAGGTCAGACTCCCCCGGACTAATCTGCTCGTCATTTGTTCCAGGGGAAGAGTAACTCACATGACATCACACCCTACTTCGGTGTCCGTGACTGCTGTCACCAAGAGCCACCATCTTAGACAGCAACTGGGCTGCAGATCCTCTCCCTACAGAGACAGGCACCACAGCTGCTCAGGCCCACAGCCCACAGCAACCGGCTTCTCCCACCGTGATCTGCTAGGTGCCAACTCCTCACCCCTAGACTTCCCACTCACCCGGGCCAGGCCTACCAACGACCTCTCCCTGTCGCTGGCAAATGTGCGCGTCAACTGTGTTTCCTTCAGATGGTGCTCGGATGGCAGCTGGGGTCCCAACTTAGAAGTGGGCCTGTTGGGGGCTTAGCTTTGCCCCGTGGGGGAGGGAGTCTCTAAGTACCAGCCACATGGGATCACAAGGTCAAGGTCACAGAGGACAGCACCAAAATGATGGTGGCTGAACTTGAGGATCCCCAAGGCTGTGGTCTCGCCTGTTATTTACCTGACACTGGGATTCAGAGCCAGTTACTTAATCAGCACCTCCCACTTCCCAGGCGCCTAAGACAGCTGGAGTGCACAAGTGACATGAGGACATTAGAAAGAACTGTTACAGCCACAGGGGGGCGGGCGCAGTCTGGCTTAATGTGACCTTGGTCACTCATCTGGACCCACTTTCCCCACCCTCTCTCCTCGTCTCCACACTTGGTGAGAGGGCACAACAACGTACCCTCCCCGAGTGGTAAGAGAATGAAATGTGAGCCTGTGTGTAGTGCGTGGAGCCGAGGGACCCATCTGCAACAAAGGCTTCATAAATGCCAGCCGTGATTGTCATCTGATAACGTCACTGTCTCTGCCAACACTTAATAAGGCAAGAGCTAAAAATAGCCCAAGTTGAGCTGGGCCAAAAGCAACCTGGTGTTTCATTTTTTCCTAACAATTTCCACATTACGAGATCCTGCCTTGCTCAATATAGAACTATTCACATTAAAGCAGGAGGGAAGCATGATCGGAAGTCTGGCGACTGCAAAGGCTCTCCGACATGAAAATCTGTTCATATTATATCTGTTCTTAAGTGCTGATGCCTCCAGACACTGCTAATGGAAATACCGAGTGTATCTTTATTCTTTCTCAACAACAAAAGTTAAAATGACTTCATAAAGTCAAGCACTCAACGTAGCAAAACCCTCCTTACTCTGAAAATGGCAGAGTGGAGTATGTGTCCTCGCTAGCTCCTTAACGTGCACCATGTGGCGGACGCCCACCCAGGCGAGCTGTCGAGGGCCTGAATCACGACCCGCTGGAGGCCACTGCCCTGTCTGCTCCAGACTGACAGAGGCCTCCTGATTCCAGCTCTCTGAGTGACGCCCGTGCTCTGTGCTCTCGCCCAGCAACACAGGCCCTGAGGAAGGGAGCTGTGAGGTTGCAGAGGATGACAGCAGGAAGCTGAGGAAGGCATGCCGGCTGCCCTCCCGCCCGCCACAGCACAAGAGGGGAGGTGCCGGGAAGGGGCTGGGCCTGTGGGGCCCACAGCCTGACTCGGCCAGGCTTCTGCTCAGATCTGGGCTCCAGGCTCACAGAGCCGCCGTCTTCCCTCTCCTTGCTTAACTGGGAAGGGTTAAGAATGCACTCGGAATTGCAGGCACCTCGCTATAGATACAGGTGATACCTGAACCTCCAGCGAACACCTGGCAAGGTGTTTTACACCATCTGCCATCAGGAAACAAAAATTAAAGCCACACAGAGATACCACTGCACACACACTCCGGTGAAGAAGAAAAACGCGTGGCTATGGGCCCCGCGAGGCTAACCGCAAGGCTGCCTACCTGCCGCTGCCAGGCGCGTAGCTCCAGGAGCTCCGAATCGGCCACCCCCACTCCGCCTGCAGCAGCACTGTCCATCAACCCACTGCTCTGGTCCTGAGGCTCAAGGCCGGGAAGCTCACTGGGTTTGCCCAGCAAAGCTCACTCGTCTGGAGAAGCTGTGCCAGGAACTGAGGTGACACTGGGGGCGCCATCTACAGTACCTTACTGTCTACTCTGCCAACTTCTAGGATTCAGGGAGAGAAAAGGGCTCTATGCAGATGTCCACGGGTGCCCTATAAGGATCAAGTCATACTTGATCTGGACTCTGGCCCTTGGCCAATCACAGGCACACAGCGGACACAGATGATTGTGCTTGCTGGAGAACATGCAGGAGAATCCAGGAATGAATCTGGAGCACCCCAGCTATGGTGCCCTTTACTCCGGGGGTGACAGGAGACTAGAGATGCAGACGGGATGGTCCACAGGGACTTTGGATGCAGTTCTACACAGCACACACCAGCAGTGACTCACTCCATTGCCCTGAGGGCATGCTGATCTGGGTCACTTGGGTTAAGAGCAGGCACAGGTCAGAAAAGCGGCCCCTCTGCCTGATACTTCTAGGTCTGCAAAGGCAACAGGTTCTCTGGGCCAGGATGCACCAAGGAGCTAACGGAACCATGTGTACAGTTTAAAAATAATACTCAGTGACCCCGATTTACCTAAAATGCAACCATCTCAATAAATTCTGAAGAAGGCTACTATGAGGAGCAATCTCATCTTTTCCTTGTACATCAAACTGGTGTGGGTTTTACACTTCTGGCACCCCTGGGCCCTCACCTTCCATGCCCAGGGAGCTCTCGCCCACTCTGTAGGTCCTGGGAAGAAGCCCCTGAGCCTGGCCAGATAAAGCAGCCTTGGGTTATGCTGAGTTGGGGTGTGTAGCTAGGATCTCCCCAGTACTTGCCAAACAGCACCTGGGTGAGGCAGACCATAGGGGACTCATTTTGCAAGGTCAGGTAAAGGGACAGACGCAGGGCCCTCTCACTCCACACAGGGACCTCTACGCCTCAGCCCTGGAGATGGGGACCTTGGCGCTGATGGTGGTGCTCCGTCCTGCTGTACTACCACTATGGGAGGCGTGCACAAAGGAGCCGCACCCATCCCACCATCTTGTCTGCGTCCATGAACCCTCTGGGGTGACAACTTCCACTCCCTCCTCTGTGCTGTGCTCGCTCAGGGTCCTGAGGACGCACTGCGATCAGGCCCTGCTCTGAGATCCCACTGTACTTCCTTACTGGGAAGGATCTGGGAGCCACTGCCCCAGTGGAGCTCACCCTGGGGCCTCACTTCTCTTCCATGCAGGATGGGGGTCAAGGGGAGGCTGTAGATAGCACCTACTGACATCCCAGTCCTCTACTCCCCTTCAGTCAGCTTAGGAAGGCCACAGTGGACACCCAAATGCTACCTGGTACCACGCAGTGGGCAGCAGTTCTTAACAAGTGGGTTCACCAACAGGGAAACGCACAGCCTCCACACCTCCACACCTTGTGGGACTTAGGGCCACAGCCTGTGGGAAGCAAACTCTGGCCCATTTGCATACGTGACCTCCAAGAGCCCCTGCTCTGTCTGCCGGGCAGCTCCAAAGATTCTACCCTGGAGAGTCCAGCAGCCCCAGGCTCCACTCCATGACAGGTAGCCAGCGGCTGTTGTCTCCAAACACACTACGGTGTCCCCCATGTTCCCTCCCTGCTACTGCCAGATGGGAAGCTTCCTACTATGCCTGGCAGGCAGGTGGGCACGCCAGAGGAAGAACATCAAGGACCTGGGTCCTTGAGGTCATGAGGTACAGCCATGCTCTGCTCTGCCAGAGTGCAGACAGAAGGTGAGGGCAGGACCAGGGTATCGGGACCCTTGCGGTTCACTGTCCATGTGGCCCACGCCAAGAAGCACTTTTTCTCCCACTACCACCTCGGAGGGGCTGACATCCAGGTTACGGCCACAGGCTCGTGGCTTCTGCGGAGCAGATGAATCACTGTTCCAGTTTCATTCCCAAATAAGATGAGAAGCAGAAAAAGACTCGCGATGACAGAGGAAAAGCTTATCCTGAGCAAATATCGCTGTGCAAAGGGCCAAGTACAGTATAGCCTGGGGCCAGCAGAGTCCACTCTGACCTTTGTCCTTCAGGTGGAGCTGTTTGGAGCTGTCTGTTCACTAGGACCAAGGTCAGGCTCAGGGGACAGAGACATCAGCAACAGGCTGGCTCGGCGCCCAACAACCTTGTGTCAGCTCGGGCCACCACAGCTTGCCCTATAGTGCCCGTGCGGCAACACTGCTGCCTGGCACCAGGAGGCCAGGTCACTGGGGCCAGGTGAGGAATGCACGACTTCCACTCCCTCCTCTGTGCCGTGCTCGCTCAGGGTCCTGAGGAGGCACTGCGATCAGGCCCTGCTCTGAGATCCCGCTGCATTTCCTTACTGGGAGGACCTGGGAGCCACTGCCCCAGTGGCCCGGAGCACTGAGGGTGAAGGCCTTGGGCACAGAGGGAGGGATGTGAAGGGAGAGGTCACCAGTGACGCTTCTTGGTGACCTCACGTGAGGCAGGGCAGGAACCACACCAATGAGGTGTGAAGGTGGGGCGGAGCCCCTGGCAGAGGACTCGGGCCTTGGGAAGACCTGGGCCAGGTCCTTGCTTGGCTGTGGCCACAAGGCAGCAGCCCGACTGCAGTAAGCCCTGCTCTGCAGGATGGGCGTGCCTCAGAGCCGCAGCCCACAGCCTATCCCAGGCTCTGGAGAGACCTCGAAGTTCTGAGATCAAGCCCGAGGAGCACCACTCTGCCATGAAGAAGGCTAAGCTTGGACATCTGCAGCAAATGGGTGTACTTGAAGGGCTAAAGTGAAATAAACTAGACACCGGGGCTTAAACAGCCTGTGGCTTCTCTTGCAGGAGAAACCTAAAGCACAAATACAGAGCAAAATAACAGACAGGGAACAAGAAACAGGGAGCTAGGACTGTGGCAAACGGGAAGGGGACCAAGAGGTAGAGGAGGCGGGGAGGAGAGGGGACACAGAATGAGGACGGATGGACGGTGCACCCACCAACCCCAGGACGAACGTGGTCACCGTGTGCTGCAGAAGTGCTAACAGAAAGAATTAACACCAATCCTGGGGTGAAAATGCGAGGTCTGACTTAGGCAAAGCCAGGACGGCACTGAGGCATTTTTATTTATTTATTTTTAAAACTTTTTGTTTGAGACAAGGGCTCACTGTGCAGCTCAGACTGACCTTGAACTCACTTCGTAGCCCAGGCTGGCCTCAAACTTTCAAGGGTCCTTCTGCCTCAGCCTCCCAAGTGCTGGACTACATGTGTATGCCCCATGCCCAGCAGAATGGCACTGATGTAGGGCCTAAAATCTAACACACTTCACTCGCAGGAGCCAGACTCCAAGTCCCCGCTGTCCAGCCCTGGGTCAGGCACTCAGTTCCACAACGCCACAGCGCCACAGCCAGAACCACCACAGTGAGCACCCCTCATGGGGCTCCCCAGGCCTGGTCACATAAGACCCTTGGTAGCCTTTGGTGGATAAACCTGCTGGGCTCCATAGTCCCACGCCAGTGCTGAGCGAGCTGGGGTCACTTTGGACGGCACAGATGTGGGTGTGGAGTCGGGCAGGTGTCTCTGGAGGAAGTGGGCCAGTGTCCCACTAAGTGCAAAGTGCAGCACTCCCCCTGGCTGCGCGCGCGATCCCAGTCCTGGCTGCTCACCTGGCTGGCATGGCCCCGTCTATGTACCCTGAAAGCCAAGGCGTCACTTGTAGCTGTGCTGGACGCAGAACAGGGGAGGAGACGTGCGGCAGTATGCTGGGAAGGCCAGTGGGGCACCGTGCGCAGTGGGGCACATCAAAGGCCTGCGTCGGCCTGGAGGAAGAAGCCACCGTCACCCTGGCTCCCCACCTGGAAGCTGGGGCTCTGGGTGGAGCCTCTATTTCTAAACAATGGGTGCGGGAGAGCCCAGGACTCTAGGGATGCCTAGTTCAGCTGGCTTAGAACCGCAAAGGGGCTCTCAAAGGCAAAAGGCTCCTCCTGACCGCATCCGCACCTCATAGGAAACATGCTGGCCAGAAGCCTATTGACAGTGTGTTGTTAGGACAGCCACCTGTGCGGGCCAACGCTCCTCCCTCACGCTCCAAGTGACCTCCCCCCAGAAATCCCAAACCCGCCTCATCCAGGGGGTATTCCAGAAAAGTGGGGTGGGGAAGGTGGGGAGAATCCAACCTCACAAAGTTCTGGGGCCAGAAGCTAAGGCAGGAGAAATGCTCAAGCCCAGGAGTTCCCAAGGCCAGCCTGGAATGTAACACTCCATCTCAAAACAAGCAGACAAATAACCATACACCAAAGAGCAAATCCACTGCTGCATGGAACCCTCAGAGCAGGCGGCAGGCAGCGGGCGGCAGGCAGCGGGCAGCACCCTTTCTGGACAAGGACTCTCATTTCCTACTGTTTTCACTGTCTTAAACTCTCTCTCTGTCTCTCTCTCTGTCTCTCTCTGTCTCTCTCTGTCTCTCTCTGTCTCTCTCTCTCTCTCTCTCTCTCTCTCTCTCTCTCTTTCTTTCTTTCTGAGATAAGCTATAAGTACCTAAAAGCGGCTAAGTTAGGAACTGGCAGTCCTCCTGCCTCAGCCTTCCAGGGGTCTGTCATGACGCTAACCCAGTGAGGTAGTGGAGGGGTTTCTCTTCTGAATAAAGTCTTGCTATGTAGTTTAGGTTGGCCTTGAACTCACTATGTAACCCGGGTTGGCCTCAAACTTACGGCAATTCTACTGCCTCAGCCTCCTGAGTGCTGGGACTACATGCACAGGCTAGATCTTCTATTTTTTAAAAAAGCCCTATTCTTAGGCCAAGGGCTAGTACCTCGGCAGCCAGTGAGAACACACACATCGCATGGGCAGAAAGGCACAAACCTGTCTTCTAGTGCCTGGGAGTTTGGCATCAGAATGCACTTGAACTTTGAAACAATGCTAAAAACGGAGTTCAGGCCCTCAGTGCGCCCCTGGTCTACGCACAGCTTGGCCAGGGGTCCAGCCAGCCTCTGCTGAAACTGTGGCTACATGGGACGGGGTGCCCTGGAACACAGGCCCTGCCCATGGGTATTTCATGCACCCACCGGGAGGTCAGCGCAGGGCACAGGGGCGACCTGGCTGTGAGGATGGAGAGGGCAGGGGCTACCCACACCGCTGACCTCTGCCACAGGTCACAGCCTATCAGCAGGCCACACCCAAATCAGAATGGACTTGAGTGTAGTGCGGCTGAGCGCTGTCCTGAGTCTTCCTTTGGTTCCCGCAGCTCAGAGGCCTCCCATCCGGGGGGAAAGGTGGGAACCCGCACTACTGCAGCCTCAGGTCAGGTCTGCCACAGGGACCACAGACGCAGCCAGGAACCGAGGCAGCAGGATGCTGGCTGAGCTTCCTGCTGGGACAGAGGACTGTGCGCGGTGAGGGCGAAAGGCGGGCAGTGAGAGGAAGGAAGGGCCAGGGCCCCCAAACCTTCTGAATGCACTCATGCGTGTCTTTTATAGCACAGCCAAGCCCATCTCACCCCTCCACTACCACACTGGGTCAGCGGCATGACAGACCCATGTCCCAGTCCCTCTCTCCTTGGGTGACAGTGTTACAGCTCTGCAGGCCAGGTGACTGCAGCAGCTCTGGTGTGAAGGAGGAGGCAGAGCTGCTGGAGTTTCCCATCCAGAGCTCTTGGGGCAAGCACACCTGTATGGACAGTGGGGAAGGCTGTCTCAGGGTTGAGCCCCTCATGTCCCACAGAAGGCCTGATGAAGAACACAGCGACATGGGGTGGGGGTGGGAGTGGGCAGCCCCAGCTACCAAACGCTGCTCAGCGCTGTGTGACCTGTGAGGGGATCGGATCAGTGCAGCAGGACTGTTCTGGCCCAGGTGGGACGTGCCTCTCAGCCCATCAGTGGGTTACCCAAAGCTGCAGCAAAGTGGCTGGGAAGCAGGCTCCGGCCCTCACTTAGGGACTGGCTTGTCCATACCTGGGCTTCAGTGTTGGCCAACACCTACCTCGGGCTGGGCAAAATGGGTTTTTTGCTCCTCTTTCTCCAGTAACTCCCCAGAGGGTGTGGGTTAGAAGGACCGGGTGTCTGGTCTGAACAGATGACCATGAAACCTCTGCCCATGCTCAAGTTTGCAACCACAAGAGAGCAGATGTGGACAAAGTCTTTTTGCCTCTCATGGGAACACAGAGCCTGTCCTGTGATGTTCAGGGCAGAACATCTACGGTGAGGGGCTGAGAGGTTACCAGTCCCAAACCTAGGCTGGGGGACAGCACAACTGTGGCTAAGAGCTGGTGAGGCTCAGGATGGGACGCAGCTGCAGGTGGGCACCAGTCAGCCCCTTGCTGACCTGATTTGTGGATGAACATGTCCTCTGTGGAGCGAAGTAACTTCAAACTTGTCTAAATTGATTATTAACCATATATGTGAGATAGAAAGCCTAGCATTTTCTAAATAGGAAACCAAAATGAACTAGGCAGGCAAGGAATCTGCCAAGGGCCCAGCAGCCCAACATGCGTCTCCCAGATCTGAGGAAGGTAGAACATGCCTCCAGTCAGGGCCCCTCTCACGTGGGGGGCCACAGCGTGCCTTCCACAGACAGCGCACGGTGCTCAACACAAGTTCCCAGGAGCCACCGGTCTCTTAAGACAGGGCTCATCTGACACAGGAGCCACCCATGCAGTACTTCCTCAGGCCCCAGGGAGCTGGAATCACAAACTTGAGACTCCAAGTCCAGCAGTTTGCTGGAGAAGGTGTAAGGACCTTGAGCAGCCCTGAGCTCTGGGGAGAGGAATATCTCATGAATATTTTGAGGTGAGATTTTAGAGCATTTTTGGCTCTCACTTTCATTATAAACTGAAGTAACCTAGAGCACAGAGAGATCCAGTTTCTTTATAATAGTATTTTTGTATTCATCATGGTGGATGCTGAAAGTAGTGTTTTTAAATTTTTTTATCAAAACAAAAATAGGAGCACAGAATTGTGTGTCCTGAAGGTTAGGTGACAGTGGGCTGTCTCAGAGGGCTGTTTTGTCCCCTGTCTCCAGTGTGCACTGCCCGGAGCAACGATTCCAAGCGAGCCTGACTGCAGAAGGACTGCACGTACAAAGCAGAGCGGCACTGCTGCTTCTGTCCAGTCCACAGAGCTCCATCTGGCTTCAGTCCCAGCTCCTGCCTGAGGAAGCAAGCCTGACAAGACACGAGCTCTGATCTGAGTCACAGCTGGCCCTCAGCCACACTGCTGGCATGCAAATTGCCAGTGTGCAAAAAAGGCCACCATCCCAGTCCCTCACCAGGTACTGAGAATCCAGATCTCCAGTCCTGATTTAGGAAACAGTCTATCTCTATGTGGCTGGCCCCTTAGCAACAGGGGCTGGAGGAGCCTGAGTGCGTGGGTTGGCAATGGAGCCCCTCCTGGCGTGTGTGGTGTCCCGATACTGCTCCTATCTGCTTGCTGTCTGCAGGACAACCCTGTCACCTGCCCTGCCTCCTTGCTTCTCTCAGAGAAAAAGCACCCCAGGGGTAGGAGGGTGACCTGGAGGTGACAGGGCACAGTGTGCTGAAGTGGGGAGGCTGGCAGAGCAGGTGGACCCCATCATCCAGGGCCCTGGGGCTAGAGGCTCCGATCAAAGCAAGGGACGCACTTGACCTTAGAATGGGTGTCCTCAGAAGGAGGCTCCTTAGCAGCAGCTTCCTGGGAAGTGCAGGGCTGCCAGGAAGGCGGCCAGGAGGAGGTGTGGCTTAGAGCCTCCTTCCGCGGTGGCTCACGCAGACCAGCGGCATATGGAGCTATAAGGGTCAGTGTGGTTGGCTGAATCTGCACTGAGCTTCTGGAGAGCATGGGCTAGACTGAGTAACATATGTGGAGAGGGGACAGTGAGCTGGGTGAGGGGCACCAGGAGGCTGGGCACAACGAGCCAGCAGGGGAGGGGTTAGCTATTTCCGAAGGCACTGCAACATGGGTTCCAGGTACAGGGTGTGCTGACTGCACTGCTAGGAGATAGTGGTCATCCAGAAATCTAAGCTCGGGGTGCCCGAGAGTGGGGAAGCCAAGCGCCCAGGAACCGTTCCCCTCTCAGATGCCTCCCCAGTGCACAGGCAGTCTTGAGGTCGGACATGAGCCAAGCACCTGAGCTAGCCTGCAGGGGAGTGGCACAGGTGAGGCCAGTACACACACAAGGGTCACAAGACCTGCCGTTAAGAGGGAAAACTGAAGGCAAGTGGCACAGCCCAGTGTCACCAGAGCCACTGCAGGCCTCTGCATGAGCCTACAGCAGACTCACCTGAGACAGGTGTTCTTTTCATAGCCACTTTGTGGGACCAGAAGGTAAAGTTCAAAAAGAGAAGCAGGCCCAGAGTCAGAGTGTCAGGGAAACGACCAGGGCTACTCCCGACTCAAGCTCACAAGTATCACAAGCCCCGAGCACAGCCCAGGGAAGATGACCTTGCACAGGATGTGGCCGCAGGGACCCTCCTGCCCTCCCCTGCCAGCCCCCAGGGCTTCCGGCACAGAGGAGAGTCCGAGCACATGGCCGTCCAAGAGCGTGTGCTCCACCCCATAGACTGGAATCTTCCTCCCGGGGCTGTATGTGCCAAGACTTCCAAGATGGGAAGTGACTCCAAACAAGGACAGGACTTCACTCAGCATCTGGCTAAGCTTCTTCCTCATGCTACAGGGTCACTAAGGAAGGCGGGGACTGATCCTGTGGCAGACAGAACTAATACCTGGAACGAAACCACTGGTCTGCTCCTTCTGTCTCCAAATTGTTAGCTGGCTAGGACTGATTCCCAGGAAAGGAACGGGCACATGGTCACCTTCAAGTAGCATCCACTTGGGGACACTGGTATGTACTTCTCTCCCAGAAGTGGGAGGAAAGAACTGGCTTTGCGGTTGGCTCAAGCCACTAGTTTTTATCAAGAAGGTAAAAACCAATTTCTCCAAGTTGCTTTTCTCATCTGGAAAACAAGAGCAGCCGCCTACCCTGGTGGCTCTGAGTGTGGTCCCTCCCAGCACACGGTCAGCCTGCCGGGAACCTGAGCCCACTATCTCTGAAGACGGGCTTAGCTGACCTCCGTCACATAGCTTTACAAGCCCAGGCTTCTTTCTCCTCTGTCCACCTGCTATGCTTGGAACACCACTACCTGGAAAATACAAAGCATCCGCTGTGAGTGGGCACCAGGGAACAAGTGCCAACCACAGGGACACACTGTGGCTTGTTCAATGACCGGTCCACTGGGTAAGCAGCCCAACCAGATCCTCCTGCAACCTCCCTCTTCAGCATCATCTTCCACAACTCGCTGTACTCTAAAAACCAAGGTATTCCACATACCTGTGGAGGAGCACGGTGTTTGTAAATAAATTGTTCCTGCACTGTTACTGATGAAACAGAATTGAGCAGGCTAGCCAAGCATTCTACTAGTGCGCTACACCCTGAGCCTTCTCTATGGCCAACTAAGTAGGCACAGAATCAACTGGGCACATTCTAGAAAAACAAAACAAAACAAAAAAAGCACAGATGACATTTCTTCCTCCTAAAACTATTTCAGTAACTCACAGTTTCACAGGTCTAGAATGCTATTCCAGGCACAAAATAAACACCAAGTGACATTTTTAGCAATCCACTTTGCTTTAGAACTTGTACACAGGAAATTCAAAACTAAAAATCAAAGAGGAAAGACACAACCAAACTACCACAGTGCTGTAAACAGGACTAAACTTAGCTCCTCTTGCTAAGAGTTCTCCTTCCTCTCCCCCGCAGGGCCGCTCAGGAGCAGGTAGGTAGGAAGGGTCTCGGTCTGCACCCAAGGACTCACTCCAGGGACTTGACCTGTGGAGTCAAAGTAGAAATTGGAGTTCCCCTGAGCCGCACAGGTCAACAAGCTCCTGTTTCCATGAATTAAAACAGCCCACCTAACAATTAGCCTAGCACGCATAGCTGCTTTTTTTTTTTTTTTTTTTGGGCGGAACCGGGGATTGAACTCAGGACTTTGCACTTGCCAGGCAGGAACTTGTGCCCCTGAGCTATTTTCCTGCCCCACTAGCTGCTTCTGCTCACAAGCTGGGTCAGAACAGGCCACAGACTTAATGTGCAAAATTACAATAACAATATAACAATATTTTTAGGGCACACACACTAACAATAAGAGCTCAGACTCCAGGCATAGCAGAAGCTTAGGACCAAAGCGTTCAGCTCTAGGTTTCCTAGTAACAGAGGTAAAAGGTAAACAAGCTGGGCTGACCTTGTCCATACAAGAAAGTCTGTGAACTCCACAGAAGAAGCCGCTTTTCCTAGCACGGCACTCTAGAAGGAACTGCAAGGAGGGTGTGAAGTGACCATGAACTGGGTCTTCACCTTCGGTTGGGCGAGATCTACACCATTCTTCACCTCATGCCAATGTATTTTAGGGAAGCAATACTGTTACTATAGTCTCAGCATGCTGTCTTCAGGAGCCCCAACTTAATACAGAAATAGTCCATGAAGAATTCACCAGAAGTACATCTTAGTCCACCTAGTTCAAGCACAAATAATGGCAACACAAGCAACCCTCTTCCTCCCCCAGAGCTTGCACCGACAGTCAAACAAGAGCCAGGCTGGGGCTGGGGTCAGGTCTTCGAGCTTTCACTGCTTTTCACGAACGAAACTGTACAGGCTCAGAAGGCAGTAGCTGCACACAGCAGGACAGACCAAGAAGTCAGGAGTTCTGGGGGAAGGAGACTGCCACCATGCATGCAGCCCGCACACTTCATGAGGATCCGCTTGCTGACTGGCGATGAGCAGCATCCCTTAGTGCTGCCTCCTTGGAGCTGCCTGGCTTCCAGAGGTTCGATTGTCTGCGTATCTCAGTGATTAGCCCCTAGGCCAGCAGCAGGTGGCACCCCCGGCTCCTAGGCCAGGGAAACCCCTGAGTCCATCTCTTCGGAGTGTCTGGACAGAAATATTGTCAGTGCCACTGAAACAAGCCTAGCACCATTTTGCTTCACCCCTTGAAAAGAGGAGGGGAACAGGAGACTAGGTTAGTAGGTCCCCAGGGATGAGACTCAGAGGCTCCCATGGCTCTGTGTCACATTTGCACTCAGATCAATCTCTCCTGGGGCTCAATGGCACTCCTGGCTGAAATTTGGGGTCACAGCAGGTGACAGCGTGGCTGTGGGTCAGATGCTCCAAGCCAAGTCTGAACTCTACCACCAACCATCTCTGAGAATGCAGACAACAAATGTGGGACATAACACTGGCTTACAACAACTCAGCCCATACTTTTCTACTGTAAATTTATACTTTAGCGTAACAGTAACTGGCTATGCTTTCAGTAGCCGTGCCTTAGGGGATACAGGAATCTCCTTTAGTGTTTGCCCTCCTGGTGTGACAAATGACGAGATGTGTGCATGTTTGCAAAAGTGTCAAACTGGGATTTTTACCCACATAATGTCTGGCTAACAGGCTTTTGTGTATGTTTACCTGAGCATCATGGGGGTAAAACACACCCACACCATTCTTTTGCTCTGTAAATACGCACTTCACCACAAGAGGAATGTGGGAGTAGCTGCATCTGGGTAACGCAAAAACCCACTTGTGCACGCACCCGCCTGGCAGACTATCAGCAAGGGATACACAGAAGACGCAAAGCAGCAACAGGTGAGCTTTACACACAAAATGAACACTGCTAAATTTCTGTGCATTCAGGATGCGAGTTTTCTTTTGATTTTTCTAGTAATAGTAGCCTAACTCAGTACAATGGCACATGACAAACCAGACTTGCAAGTTTTAGAGATTGAAAGTAAATCATCAGTTCATTCATGCATGGATGATGAAGATGATAATGATGCTGACATTGGTCATGTGACCAAAGTTTCTGTAATAGTGAGATGGAACAAAAATTGACTGATACAGATACAGGAAATGCAGACCTCCTCGTTTAAGATGATGAACAAAACAGCAATGTGAGTGCGCATTTGACTAGCAGAAATGGTACAAAATGGTCACCCAATCAAATGAAATAATCCAATGTTAAAACTCGGTCCAAAAATATAGTGAGGGTGCGCGTCTGTACTCCCAGCTCTTGGGAGGCTGTGAACAGGTGGATCACTAAGAGTTTGATCTAGTTTGATTCCTGTATCCCCTAAGGCACAGAGTACATACAAGTTGACCAGCTTAGGAAAGACATGCAGGAGCAGAGTAGAAATTCCAAATGAAATGCTACAATTTCTTAATGGAGACTATATATAACACAATCTTTGGATGTCAGAAAGATGTAATACCGGCCCTATTTATATATGGCAAAGAAAAGCAAATTGGTACTGCTGATCTCAACGCTGCACCACGAAAGAAATATTGAACATCCCTGTAGACCCTTCCCTTAAAATAAAATAAAATAAAATGAAATAAAAATATAGTGAGGATCTTGGCAGGGATGAAACTATTGGATGGAGTGCCAGCACGGCCATTCAGTGTAGGAAATTATTTGTTAACAGATGAGATGCTTCAGGATGTTGTGAAATGCACAAATACTGAAATACAAGTGGAACATTTTGGGTGTACAATAGCTGTACTAAAAAATGTGTTCATTATGACATTTCACTAGCTCAACTGAAAGCATTCATTGATCTGCTGTACTTGGCAGGGCTTTCTTATGTAACTGAAGAAATGTACAAGACTTACAGGAAAGTGATGGGTATGGGCTTGAAATTTATAGAATAAGATGAGAAGATTTGGTTCCCTTCAAAATTGCCTGAGGTTTGACGACAAAACCACCCACAAAGAAAAAGAACTGTTAATTTGGCTATTTGCAAGAATAAATGCAAAAAAAAAAAAAATCTTTAAAACATGGCACAAAAATTTGTGGATGTAAGAACTTATGATTCTGATATTTTCAATTTAGAAATTTATGCTAGAACTCAGCCATCAGGTCGTTATCTGTGTAGTAATAAACCAAATGATGTTGTGGACAGGTTTGTTGCTCCCCTCTTCCAAACTAATCAGAATGTGACATTAGACAACCAGCTTACTAGTTTCCAACTGATGTTGTACTTGCTAACAGAGTACATACAAGTTGACCAGCTTAGGAAAGACATGCAGGAGCAGAGTAGAAATTCCAAATGACATGCTACAATTTCTTAATGGAAACTATATATAACACAATCTTTGGATGTCAGAAAGATGTAATACCGGCCCTATTTATATATGGCAAAGAAAAACAAATTGGTACTGCTGATCTCAACGCTGCACCACGAAAGAAATATTGATGGGGAAACCTCAACAAAATGAAAGCCTGAGACGGAAACTTTCCACGACAAAACCAAAGGCAGGGGAGAAATTGTTGATGAGTTATGCAGCGATTATGATGTCACTCAAAACACAAAGCATTGGCTAATGGCTGGTTTTGGTTTTGTCTTTTTGAGACAAGGTCTCCCTATGCAGTTTAGGTTGGTCTTGAACTTGCAACAATCCAGCTGCCTCAGCTCTGGAGTTCAGGGATTACAGGTGTGCACCACCATACCTGGATAATCGTTGTGTTTTACCGAATTCTAAACATGTGCAGAATAAACAGTTTGACAGTTTACAAAGAAAATAAGCACAAAATATCATGGAGTTTTCTTAGATGATCAGGACTGAAACTCACAAGAGATCATTTACAGCAAAAAAAAAAAAAAAAAAAAAAAAAAAAATTTCTGCTCAGAGAATGACAGTAAAAAAATTGTGGGTGCACACCGGTGAGCTCACAGGCGAACAGGTCGCATCACAAAGACTGACTACAGTAACAGGAAAACCAGAAGGATGGCAGCTGTGCCTGCTAGAAAAGGCCAGAAAACTGTCTGTGCTAGCAGGGCAAGCAATGCTTGGCCTGGAGCCCGCAGATTTTTCAGGTATGAAGACCGCGTCAGGTACGATGACTGAAGCAAACACTATTTTTTTTTTTTTTTTTTTAAATTTTATTTATTTATTTATTTGTTTGCTTGTTGTGTTTGTTTGTTTCTTTATTTATTCACTTTGTGGCTGGCTCAGCCTGCCCTGGTGGTGGCGCTGGCGCAGCATGTGGTGCCGGGGATCGAACTGCAGTCCCCGCAGTTGCCTGAGCCCTCCTAAGCAGGCGCTTTAGACCACTGAACCATCTCTCCGGCCCCACAAACACTATTTTTGTTGTAGAGTTCTAGTGTTATTTTCATTGTTGTTCATACAGGAATTTGTGATGCTGTAGAGTCTTTTTAAGCAAGTACATGGCTTATATGAAACAGTTGTTTATCCTAAATGTAAGAATTTCATTCTTTATTTTATTGGTATTTTATGTTCCTGTTAACTACACTGTATAAGAACCTCCTGACAAAACAGCAAGACTAGCAAGATGTCATATATGTCCTACAAAAAAGTCAGGAAAGCAAAACACATGTGCTGTCAGTGTAGGCAATATGTGTGTATGGAATATGCAGCCGTTACGTGTGAAGACTGTTGTAGGTGTGATGACTGAAGCACTTTTTATAGAATCCTATGGATATTTTCATTGTAGTTCACACAGGAATTTATTTGTTATTTTTTAGACTTTGCACAGCAAAAAACAGTCAATATTGGAAATGTTTTTTAATAAACAATAAATATTTAAAATTCAATACTTCATTTTTTTTCTTTATTTTGTGTGGGGGGTTCTACAGGGTGTTCAGGGTCTCACTACTAGATCAGACTCACAGGGATCCACCTGTTTACAGCCTCCCAAGAGCTGGGGTTACAGGTGTGTGCCACCACGTCCTGTCTCAAGGGCCTCTCGGCAAGCCCCAGGGGCGGGGCCAGCACCACAGACCCTGCACCTGCTTGCAGGCGCTTTAATCCACTGAACTATTGGGCCAGCCCTGCGATCTTCTTCCTGTTAAGTATTATTTAAAATAATAAAACTCAAAATTAACATTAATAATTCAAAACAAATATTCTAAAGAATAAATGAAAGTATTCTACACCCACAATAATAATAATGCCTTTATGACAACATTGGCATTACGGAACTGCAGGCTACCACCCTCTGCGTGAAGGAAAGAGCACGTTCACCCAAGAGTTAGATCTGCTCAGACAGGTGCCATGTTCTTTATCTACTTCATGCTGTTTCCAAGCACCAAGATATTCTTTCATCTCATCCCAGTAATCAACTTCTTTAAATCTAACACTGATACAAGTATTTCATCTAAGGCACCCTTCACATTACATCTGTTAAATGACCACCCCACCTCTTGCCTTGTTTGCTGAGACAGGTCTTGCTATGTTGTCCAGGCTAGTCTTATAGGCTCAGTGATCCTCTTGCCTCAGTCTCCCAAGTAGCTGGGACTACAGGTGTCTGCCACTGTTCACGCCTAAATGGTATCAAGAACTTAAGGGCTTTTTTTTTTTTTTTTTTGGGTAGGTATGGGGATTGAACCTAGGGCCTCACTTCACATATATGTTAGGCTGCTGAGAGGCACCCCCTGACCTAATGTCAAATACTGAGGGGGAAATATCTATTACAGATGGATAGGGCTGGTCTGGATTTTTATAATGCAAAATATATAGCACTGGGGCCGGCGAGATGGTTCAGTGGTCTAAAGCGCCTGCTTAGGAGGGCTCAGGCAACTGCGGGGACTGCAGTTCGATCCCCGGCACCACATGCTGCGCCAGCGCCACCACCAGGGCAGGCTGAGCCAGACACAAAATGAATAAATAAAGAAACAAACACAACAAGCAAACAAATAAATAAATAAAAAATAAAATTAAAAAAAAAAAATATATATAGCACTAATGACGAATGCAAATTCCTGAAATGCTTTGTTTTGCTTTCTATTGCTGTAAAGTGCTTGAAACTTAGCAGCTTACCATGACACACCTGTATTCTGTCATGGCCTCTTGGGTCAGCATGCAGGCAGTTTGTCTGGGGTCCCACGGGTCTGCTGGGCTTGGTGCTCTACAGTCACCGCCAAGCACGGGCTTAGGTGGCTGCAGGAGACAAGGACATGCCACCCAAATGGCTGCTTCAGTGCATTTCCTGTGGGTGGTGCTGAGCAGCGCAGACGTAGGGTGGCTCTGATCTGTACACATAAAGAAGGCTACGCTGTCTGAGAGTGGAAAGTGTCCATGGGAGGAAGAGGCTGCTGTGACACGCTCCTGACCTGAGGCTCTCTCTGCCTGACCTCTGCTCCCATCTCTCTCTACCCACTGCCTCTCCTAACCTGAGCCCTGCACCCTAGAAACCCAAGCCCACTCCTCTCCTTTCCACAGTGCAGAATGCTGAGGGAAGAAGCTTCCTGAGCCAGCCCTCTGCAAGCCGCATCTTCCGTGCTGCGCACTTCGACGTGGGTTTTGTCTTGGCGATTTGTGTGCAGTGCGTCAGCAGCGCAGCCACGAAACCTGGGTGGAGGAAGCCCTCTTCCTGCTCCATGGCTAACGCAGCAGGTCCTTCTTGCTGGAGGGAAGGCTGCCCTCAGATCCCGAGGCAGGGGCTTCTGCCTTCCTCACAGCCAACAAAATGGTTGTCTCCCATGGGCCTACGTGCAGCAGGATGACGCAGTCTCAGCGCATGCGTCATCCTGGGAGTGATGGCCGAGCCCCCACAGTGCTCCAGTCACAGCCACAGAGGTGACTGAGGCGTGACCACCAGGAGGCAGGCACCCTGGGGATGTTGTCCACTGGTCTCTGGACAACATGCTGCAGAGCCCCTGACTCCGGGGAGCGCAGGGAGAGGCGGGGTGGCCTCCTTGGTTCCTCTGGTCTGTAGGGGTGGACATCTCAGATCCAGGGCAGGATTCTGGTCCTCAAGACAGCGGATGTCTTAACAACACCTTCATTTGCTCCCAGGAGAGGGCCACACACGTTTCCTCCCTCCTTCCCTTCCCCTTTGTGGTGCAAGGGTTTACAGCTAGGGCCTTCACATAAAGCTACCTCCCCACCCCAGTGTTCTCATGAGTATGTTCTACCTTGGGCCAGAGTCTTGCTAAGTCACTACATCGTCCTGGCTGGACCCAAACTTGATCCTCCTGCCTCAGCCTCCTGGAGTGCTCAACTCTCTTGAACTGGAAGCAGCGTAGGCACATGGACGCACAACAGTCTTTGGGACCCTCCAGCTCTCACACCTGCCCAGCCCAGGGGTGGGGCCACCCACAGGTGATGTCTGCATGCGCCTAGTAAGACAGTCTCCTCTCCTGCATGCCAGGCACACGGGCCAGGATGTGCCCCAACTACTTCTCATAGGAAGAGAAATTAACTTGTCAGTTCTGACACTGCTGCCACATAGGCCCCAACAGCGTGGTGACGACATCCTGTAGCCACTTGGAGCTGGTGTGAGCTTCTGCAGGAGGGCCCCCGGCAGGGCAGGTCCGTAAATCACGCAAGCTGCTCACAGAGAAGGCTTCTCAGACCTTCCAACAAGATGCAACCTCATTAGGAACCCAGCTGCCTGTGAAAAGAAACGAGCTACAGCAGCCCCTGGGGTGAGGCTGGGCTGCTTCCCTGTATGCAGAGCTGCCAAGCCAGAGCTGCTCTCTGGGAGGCCAGGAGCCACTCTGAGCCTACGAACAGACCAGCCAACAGTCTGGATTTCTGCGCCAAGTAAACATCAAAAAAAGCGCGACAAGGACTCTGTACGCACGCTGACCAAAGGAACAGCCACAGGCCTCCTCCAGCTCTCCACATCTCAGCCGACAGCAACTAGGTCAACATGAACCAGAGACCTGGGATACCCTGGACTCCACCTATTCCCACCCTGTTTCCATTTCACTTTCCAAACACCTGGGGACTTCATTCCATTGCCAATTGTCCCCCCATGCTGCCACCACTACCTGTGAATCCCATTCCCACTGACTGCCCTAAGGCTTTTCCTCCCACCAAGCCAGGACATCCTTGCCATCTTCTCAAAGTACAGATCTGATCTCATCCCTTTCCATCAGTCAGTTGGTCGGTCGGTCGGTCGGTCGGTCGGTCGGTCAGTCGTCAGTCTCTCTTCTGACACACAACACACAACTCTCTCTCTCTCTCTCACACACACAGACACACACGCGCGCGCACACACACACACACACACACATATGGTGGCGCTTGCTGCCTTTACACTGGGAGCTCTGCCAGGATACTGCCCTCCAGGGCCTGTGTTCACTGTTTCCTCCTTCCCACAAGCCTCGCCCCCACCGACCACCCCTGATAGTTCACCTAGTTTACCAGGACCTGGCCCTCAGATCTCAGCTCTGATCTTTCACAGGATTCACCGGTGTGTAATTATGCATTCACCTGATTAGGTTTTACCCTTCTTAGCCAGGGTTTCTGATCCCCCCACACTCCTTACAATCACCTACTAAGGTAGTAACTACAGGGACTTCTTCCTGTGCAACCTCACCTACAATGACACCAGTTTCCAGTCATCCTGAAGAAACAGCCCACAGCTCTGCATCCTGAGCTTTCGACGGGAGTCCAGGTTTGGAAAGGCTTGTGCCTACCAGCACCGGCACACCTAAGTGCCAAATATCTGCTGAGGGAAAATGAAAGAACACAAGCAACAAGCTGCTCAGGATGCCAGTGCCGCAACTCCTGGGCCTGCATTAGAGGTCCCAAGGCTTAAATTTCACTCTGTCTGTGACCACCTAAGTCACATGCCCCTCTGACACGCCACACATGACAGCCAGCCACAGCTCCGGAAGGGCGATGAGACCCACCACAGGGCCCACCTGGGAGGCTCCGGCCAGGCACCGGTCTGCCCTGAGCAAGTGAGCTCCCTGCCTCTGTCTCCTTCCTGCAAGGACCCTGCATGATGCTCCAGGGAGAAAGCAGATCAGCAAAGGAGCAGAGGAAGGCTCAGGCCCCACCCACGTTCTCAGCTCTGCACAGGCACCCCTGAGGCAGGCTGGGCTTATTTCCTCCGTGTCTGTCATTCTGTAGTTTCCTCATGGCCTAAGCAAGGGTGGTGAACCTATGGCACAGGTGTTGTTTTTCTCTTAAGAGAAAAACATCTTCTCAAAGATGTTAATGTATGAGTTGGTTTTCCTAGACTAAGCCTTAGTATTATTCGGACTTAACTGCAGTGCTGGCACCAGCTGTGTACTCTGCTGGAAACCTCCCAAGCAGCACGACTCAGCTGAATGCCCAGCTCCCGCATTCGCATGCCGACAGCAGGCCAGTCTCCTGCCCTATGTTCCTCCTGCTGCCCCACACCCACCTCTAACCATTAGGAAGCCCTGCTGGCTCTCACGTCCACAACGTATTTACATACAGCCACTTCCTACCACCTCCTTGTTCTAGCCTGGACTACCAACAGCTCTCGCGGGCCAGCTATCTGATGGTCCCATGACAAGATATCATGCTAAAATGTTAGGGATTAGCCAGGTATGGTGGCACATGCCTGTATCTCAGCACTCGGGAGACTGAGGTGGGAAGACTGCCACAAGTTCAAGGCCAGCCTTGACTATATTGTGACATCTTGTCAGTGGCAGAACACCAGCCTTGCATTCTTGAAGCCCTGGGTTTCCAGCACACACAAAAATCACATTATTCTACTGCTCTGCTTGCAACTTTGCAATAGCTGCTCATTTTCCCTGTGACAAAAACCAGTGCCCTTGTAATGGCCCACAGGCTGATGCAAGCCTGCTATCTGACACACCAGCTTCCTTGCTGTGGCTTGACGTGTTCAGGTCCCCAGCTAGAAAGCCTGTGTCACACGCAGACGGCTGCCAGGCCATCTTCCTCACCCCTCTAAGTCTTCACACCAATCTCCGCTTGGAGGCCAGCCAGCCTCCCGCTTCACAGTGCAGCCTGGCCCCCCATCGACTCCTGCCATGGCTTCTCCCACATGAAGTGTGAGTGTCCCCATGGTAGCTGAGGTCTGTGCCTGGCACACAGCAGGCACTACCTCAATGCTCGTGACACCCTCATGCAAGCAGCCTCCTCTAAGTGTCGCTGTCTTAACCTGGCCGGCTGTCAAGGCTCCTTTGCTCCAGTCCCCTGAACCGTTAGCTCAAACCCCCACCAACGGTCTGAAGTCTCCTGGGTCCTGGTTCTGACTTCTGAGTCAGAACCACTCAGTCCAGTACATCTTATAAAGCAGCTCCCACTGCACAGGTCAAGCAGAGGAGCTGTGCAAAGGACGGAGGATGGAGGACAGCCACACATGCCACCAGTCAGAAGGCCACTGTCATATTAGATTTAAGGCCCACAATGCATCTCAGCAACAACCCGGAGGGTTGGGGAGCAAGATCAGACCTATAGCTGCTGTCCTGGGCATGGTAGGGATGAGTGACGGTGTTACCGTAGCAGAGACAGACCCCTGTGACAGAGTCACCCTCCCCTCACATCCCATTCACAGCACTGTGTTGACCGGGACAACTGCAAAGACACTCATGTAAGACACTTACACTACACACAGCAGCCACTCTGCAGCTCCTCACTGCACCCCCTTCGCTGCTAAGGCTTTGACCTGCCATACAGGCAGAAAGGGTTCTGTTAGGACAGCAAAAGTGCTTCTGTTTTTTGGGGCCCCCTGGAAGGCTGCCTCCTCCATGGCTACTCTGCTCACCCACATGCTGTGCCTGGGAAGCCCTGGCTCCATTACTGCATGGGGCACCAAGGGAGACGGAGGCCCCCTGGAGAGGCCCCTGGCCACAGAGAACAGGCTGACCCAGTCTCTGCCCCACAGGGCCTAAGCACCAGGGGGCAGGTTTCCAGGTCATCCTGTGCCAGTCAGCTCCCACAGGCCATGCAGGGCTTGTTTCAAATGGTCTGCAGCTAAGGAGGAGGGTTTTCCATCTTAAAGGATTGTGAGAGGAAAATAAAGCCCATGAGCCAGAGCCAGTGTTTACTACATACTATTTACTATCCAGCTCACCACAGAAAGAGTTTCACCCTGACTGCAGACTGCCTTCCGGATGGCAGGTGAGACGCTCGGGGAGGACTCCAGCTCTGCTGACGTCTGGAGTGCTCTGATGTCAGAACCTCTTCCCAGGGCCCGGCCCAGGGCTCTATGAAGAGGGCGCATGGCAAGCTGTCACCTGGAAAGGCAGAGTGGCAGCCCGAGAAAGTAGCAGTTTGTCAGACCCTGGACTGACAGGAAACAGACACTGGCTCTGTGCCCCTCTGCAGCTGCTGGCATGAGCACCACTTCAGTGTCAGCCACTAAGAGCACAAGAAAGACGACATGCCTTGAAAGTGTAAAGCAAAGCGAAGGGAGGAAAGTGCAGTAATTGATGACTTACATGACAGAGTAACCAGCGGTGTCCCTAGGGACAGCAGTCCCAGCAGGTGCCCAGGCGCTGCCCAGCTGCCCAGCCTTCTCTCTCGCACTCTTACTCCTTCTCTGCCTCCGCAGAGCAAGGCCCGGCTTCACCGTTACAGATGCACAAACAGCCCATTAGAAACGAGTTTCCCTGAGGTCTCGAGGTAGCTAAGTGGCAGAGACGAACTGCTCTCACTGCAAGCCGGGAAAGCAGACACTCTCTGCGTCCTGACTCAGTCAGAGGCTGGCCAGCTAGGCGGGGGCAGCCAGGTGGCGGCAGCCTTCCTTCTTCCCTCCACAGGGCTGGGATCCCACCCCAGGGACCTCACAGAAGACACTGGGAGCCTCCCTGGATGGCAAGGTCAGAGGACCCTGGATACGAGGTCGAGCCTAAGGACACCCTGGTCTCACCCTCTGCTCCAGGACAGCTGCAGCCTGCTTGCTGAGAGCCAGTCTTTCCTGAGACTGCAGGCTGGCCCCACCCTGCCATCTGCCCAGCTGCTTTCCTCATGAGCTCAGGGACTAACAGCTGTTCTAGCCCTGGGGCCACTGAAGTTCTGCCACCTAAGGATGGGGGGCACAGAGGAGCTGTGACTCTGGCAGCCTGTGAAAGAGCCATCAGGTGCACACAACGGTTGGGACCAGGACACAACAGTCACAAGCACAGAACTGCACCCCCTCCAAGACGTGTCGGATGTGCACAGACTTTGCCACCCCAGGCGACACGGCTCCATGGGTGCCCTCTGTTTGAGTCATGGATCCGAGGAGTGACCTGTCCAAAGCCACACAACAGGGACAAGAGCCCACGTTCCTGATGCCCAAGCCTTTCCACTCTGGCTTCTACTCCCAGCTGGCCAAAGGGACAGACGCTGACCACCCCAGGTTCTAGAGGGAGGACAAGGCTAAGCCTGGACAGGCAAGGCATCCCTGTGCTGGCGGCAGAAGAGGCAAGGATCAGGCAGATGACAGAAGCCTGGAAGCCTCAGGCAAGGACTGAAAGAGCCTGTGTGGCCAGCAGGAAAGGAGTCAGATGACCGGACACGTAAAGGACCATCATAGGGCACTGCAGGACCGGCGGAGAGTGGAGACAGAAATCTGTCTTAGTAGCAGCCCTAACTAAGCACACTGCTCTGACCTCGAGGCACGCTAACAAACACCGCGGTCCGCCCCACACAGCAGGCAGCAGGCTCCAGCACACTCACTGCCTCCGTGGGCCACCCCAAGCACAGGACGATCATCTTCTACCTAACACAATCCCTGCCCAGCAACGGGAGGAGGAGGCTGGCCCTCAGGCTGACACTGGCCAGAAGAGAAAGTGGAGAAGAAAGAGACCTGGGCATCAGGGACAGGGGCCCCACTCTGCCACTCCTAAGTCTGAATGCTGGAAGGACCAAAGACAACACTGCCGCCCTCCAAGAGCTGTGACAGGTGGTGGCTCCTGCGCCTCTCCACGCACCATTTCTGTAAGGTGCCACCAGCCTCTCTCTGCTTCTCCCACACTGGCCACTGGGGGAGGCCTGCCAGCCATCAGGTGACTGGCTGAGGACAGACACCTGCAGTCCTGCCTGAACCACCAGCTGCAGCACCGTGAGCTGTGTCCCTAGCTGTCGACGTTCGCGAAGCACCAGGTGGTGCCAGCTACGGAATCAGCTCCTCCTGCTGGGCCCCATTCCTTCCAGCAGCTCACCCTGTGCTCTGCAGATGTGACCTGTAAATGTGGCGGCCACCACTCCAGCCTGCCAGCTCCTGCCTGGCGTCTTGGCTCTATCAGGCCAAAGCCCCTCAGAGCCCCATAGCGGCTCACACTGACATTGCTGCCGCTCCCTTCCTCTTCCTGCTCCTCCCTTGGCAACTTCCTGTCAAGGCCCAGTGACCACCATGGAGCTGAACCCTACGGCTACGCCTGTCCCTGGGGGACCTCATCAAGTCTGCACCGTGGCTTCTCTCTCTCCTCATCAGCAACACTGTCCCCACACAGCTTCCGTCCAAGCAGCATCTTTCCTTCCTCTCTGTCCTCCTCTTGGCACCACCCAAACCTCAGCAGCCCGAGGCTCAGGCCCTGCCCCTACATCCCTGCAGAGACCTCCAAGGCGTGACCCCACACTGCCAGCAACCCGGCCTCGAGGCTTCCCTCTTGCGCTGCAGCCTGGCTCTCCTTTCCCTGCGACCCTGGAGCTGCTCTTCACGCAGTGCCCGCCCTCCACCCCCGGCAGAATGCGCAGGCCCTCTGAAGTCTGGGCCCCAGGGCCAAGCCCACCACAGGACACCTGTCCCCAAGACACCACAGTTTACTTTAGGTGTAAACAAACTCCGAGGGCAGCGGTGCCTCCCTTTGTCACTACGCAGCCCTGTGCCCAGAAGTGAGCCCAGGTACGTCCACTCAACAGAAATTTCTTGAACTGACACATATCCTCCCAACAACAAGTGACCCAACATGGACACGGTGTGACGGTTTTAGCACAGTGTTCCATTTAATGGCACAAGAAAAGCCCTGAGAGTCACTGCAGTCTCCTGAAAAGGTGCTCTAAGCCCCCTCTGGTCCTGGCAGGTGAGGAGGTCAAAGTTTGAGCACAAAGCCACTTCGATCAGAGACGGGTGCTGCAGGTGCTGGCTTGAAAACCAGCGTTCTTGAGCTTTCGCACAAATAAGTGACCTTCTTCGGTGTCCACACAGAACACCCAGCCAGAAGACCTTGGTGCAGGCTCCTCGTCTGCAAAAGCCAACAAGTTTCCAAAATGGTCTCATTTTCAATGGTTACATGTCTACTAACAGTCTTGGTTTTGTTTGTTCTAAAATATTCATTCTCTGTCCCTTTAAGCAGTTTCCTGACCCTTAACCCAGATGTGCTGTCCCGGGGCCACCTCCTCAACTGTGCAGCCCACAAGGTCCCCTGAAAGAGCCATGCTGGCCTTTCAGCATGGCATGATACCCAAAATGGGGTGCCTCATGAGCAGTTCCTGAACAGTGGCTTGAAGGTAACTGGGTAGACGGGGCGGTGCCCGTGCTGTTACCTTAAGTGGTGGAGACGCCCTCTACACAGCTGGACAAGAACGGCCAAGCGCGGAAATGTATTTTACGCATGTTCCCAGGGCGAAGGGTATCTTAAAGCCAACGGTGAGGACAGACATTGTTCTAAATTTGGAGTTATCTGATGACAGAGCCAAGTTTCCTTCCCTTTTCTTACCCACGCCCAAAACAACACCCCATGCTTCTCATGAGAAAAATTCTTTCACACTTATGTTTTCCATTTCCTACATCTGATCTTTTGCTTAATAAAAAACTAATTTATGGGAGGCCTGAGTTACAGGTCAACCACACACAAATAGAAGCCCACAGTGTTACACAAATTTTTAAATCAGTACTCTAGTAATTATAAATCAGAACTCTAGTAAATTATAATTGCATCATTACAAACATGGTTTCATATTACATATGATGTATGTGATACAACATATAACATCATGCATAAGTCTTGAAATTATCTTCTATGACATAAAACCTGTCAATATAAAAGTCACAGGCATACATAAATGCACGTTTTATATTTTTGTTACACGTGTAAATGTCTGCACATAATCCAACAGCCTGCTGCATTACTTTACAGTAGTGTCACGGCTACTGTGTCACTGTTACACTGCTGGCCTACACGGAAGGCAAGGCTGCACGCTAGTCATTCCTCTAAGGCCCAAATTCTTCACTGGTAAAGTGAGGGAATCGTTTTCAAAGATTATGCCATTCTATCTCAGCGTATCTATGACTCAAAAGTCAATCAAGTAACCTTTTGCTTTTAGAACGTCTTTTACCCTGGGCCTATTTTTGATAACATTCAAACGCAGCTGTAACCTCACTGATACCAGACTTAGCAGCCTCAACGGATGGATGCTCTGAGGTGCTCCACATGTGATCTGCACATCCAGGCTCCCAAGCTCAAGCTCTTTACCACTGTGTAACAATGAAACAAGCCAGTCTTCCGATGCTAACGCACTGCTATGGAAGCCAGAAAACGCAAGTCCTAGAGTTGACTACTTCAGGTAACCAAGGGGAGCGCGTCGATGGCTCCTCCTGCAGTAAGCGGCTTCACTCAGGTGGCGCCTGAGCTCAGGCACCCTGACATTTTCTGTGGGGGCACCAGATGCACTAAGAGTTTGCAGATGTGAACCTCAGGGACCCAGACTGTTGGTCACTGGTTCCCAGACCTCAAGTGGACCCTTATGATCACTAGCCATCTGAGAGAAGGCACAGGCTGAGAGCTGTGCCAATGCAGACACAGCCAGCCTTGACGGGACAGACCCAGGCCTCCCATCCAGGTCCATTCCTTCTACTCTGTGATGTATAATGATGAACTTACCATGGCACTTGCTGGGCAGGTGCAGGATCCTGAGTTCAATCCCTGGTACCGCAAAAAAAAAAAAAAAAAAAAAAAAAAAAAATGCTTACAGTAAGTACCCCAGGGCCAGCTCCCCTTACAGGAATTCTCTTCAATTCTCACAACAATCCTCTAGAGTGGGCATTACTAGCGATTTCACACAGAGCCCCAAAACAGGCTCAGGAAGGGACAGCAGACAGGGCCTCCAGGCTGCTCCAGGCCTACCTGCAGAGGACAAGTCTTAGCACCTCCTAGCTGGCTGTGACTCAAGTCTCTAACTTCACCCCGCAGCATAGGAACTGGGTTTGCAGAGCTGCAACCCAGCCCCTGCCCAGCTCTGCTTCACTGGCACCCATGTGGGGTGCACACCTACAAATCATGAGCACTTCCACATACTAGACTGGTATGGCCACCAGCTGCTGAGATTTGGGAAGGAGACAGTAATTTAATTTGTAATCACTGCTGCGAGTTCTAATTCTCAAGGAAACTTCTGGTGCCTGTGATACTTCCTAAAGACAAACTGGACAGGGTATTTTATTTTATTTATTTATTTTTTTTTAAAAAATTTTATTTATTTATTTATTTGTTTGCTTGTTGTGTTTGTTTGTTTCTTTTTTTTTATTTATTCATTTTGTGGCTGGCTCAGTCTGCCCTGGTGGTGGCGCTGGCGCAGCATGTGGTGCTGGGGATCGAACTGCAGTTCCCGCAGTCGCCTGAGCCCTCCTAAGCAGGCGCTTTAGACCACTGAACCATCTCGCCGGCCCTGGACAGGGTATTTTAAACTCTTCAAATTATTTCAGAGAAATTAGATGGGGGAAGAAAGCCTGTCTGCCTGCCTTCTGGGAGGGCAAGATCTCAGGCCTGTTTTGGAGACATTCACTCAGTTCCAAAGTTTCTCCTCAGGAGCTGGGGAGACAGCTCCTTGGCACAAGTGCCCACCTGGCAAGTGCAAGGTTGTGAGTTCCAACCCCAGTCCAGTAAAAAAAAAAAAAAAAGAAAGAAACCAAAGTTTTCCCAGATGCTTGGATTAATAAAGCTACAACAAAAGGTTGTCTTTTATGAAACAGTCTTTCACAACAGGAAGAATCAATAACAAACTGACTACAAGCTCACAGCCCTGTGGAGGGAGGTGCGCCTAGCCCATTTTCATTCCGTCTGGGCAGAGAAAGGCAGAGAATGAAGGTTTGCAAGTCTCCTGGGCTCTGCCCCACCTACACCTACCCTCCTTTACGACCCTGAAACTGTGGGCCTGGGAGTGTTCAAAGGGCCCAAGGACATGCTCTGAGTGCTGCTAAGGACAGAACAATGGATCTGGAAGGTGGCCCTCAAGTAGTAGTTAACCAGCTGGTAAATTGATTATTAAAAAAAAAAAAAATCCCTATGAATTTCATGTGGTGGTACACATCTATAATTCCAGCACTCAGGAAGCTGAGGCAGGAGGATCACTACAAGTTTGAGGCCATCCTGTGCTACGTAGTGAGTTCAAAGCCAAAGTGAACCACATAGTGAGACCCTGTCTCAATCCCTCCCCCAGGTCCCCACGGATCTGGAAAGAATCTGAAGCCTGACACAGTGACCTAGAGCAGACTACTGTGTGTGAGGGTAGGGAAGGGAGTCTGGCCCTCCGTACCTCCATGGTGAGACCAGGTCCACAGCAGCACGCACAGCCACTGCCCACTGTGGCCTTCTGGATGAGGGTGGGCTAGAGCCCCCAACAGCAATGCCACAAGCCAGGTTTGGGGGCCCAGAGTGTATCACCACAGGGCAGCACAGGACATTTTTCTTCCATTTGGGTCCTGAGAGTATGCAGTATTGGTCCCTTTCGAGCACATGGCACCATCTCAAATCACCAAAGAAACTTCTGTCCAGCAGGGCCTTGGAGGCAGTGGCGTACAGAAGCTGTGGGAGCGAGCATCCGCATGCAGATGCCCTGCCACGCCGGTCTCCCACTTGCAGATCAACCCATGGGTATGTGCGGCAGGTGATCCCTTCACCTACCTTCAGAATGCAGCCAGGCCTTGCTCTGACTGAGGTCAGTCCGCTTGTAGTGCCTGCCAGCTCAGGGTGGTGGGCCCAGCAAACCCACAGGTGATGTCCCAGGTCCCTGCTCCCTGGCCTTCAGTAGACCCTGGGCTTTGCAGCTTGCCTGGAACTATTACTCATCTGCCACGATTCTGCAGCCTCAGGAAGGTGGGTTGTGGAAAAAGATGTGGGGATGGGGTCAGGCTGGTCCCTAGGCGTCATTAGATCAGGTCCTGGGGGCCATGGGTGTGGCACCGCATGAAGTGCTTGCCTTGCACATGCAAAGCCAGAGCTGCCATATCCAGCACCACACACACACACACACACCCCTATTCCTAAATCTTCTAAATCCCATTTCTGAATATAAAGCAGACGCAGATAAACTGTGAAGGCGTTCCACGTCGCTGTCCCTGTGGCTCCTCACAAGGCATCCAGCATGCTACCTGTAGGACATGGCTTGGAGTTATGTCTCGTTCTACTTATGTGTGTATGCACGTATGTATGTATTTGGTACAGGGTCTCACTATGTGGCTCGGACTCATACTGATCCTCCTGTCGCAGCCTCCTCCCCAGTGCTGGGACTACAGGTGCATGCAACTATGTCTGGTTTCAGTGTCCAGGTATCTCGGGTCGGCACAGCATGTGATACCAGGGATCAAACCCGGGTCCTTGCGCTCGCCAGGCAGGCACTTAGTCCGCTGAGCTATCTCCCTCGTCCCTCTTGTTCAGTTCAGGATCACCTTGAGCTCACTTTTGTAGCCCAGGCAGGTCTCGAATTCATAGCAGTCCTGCTGCCTCAGTCCCCCAAGTGCTGTACTCCTCCTGCCTCAGCTACCTGAGTGCTGGAATAACAGGTGTGTGCCACATTCACTAGTTCTGAACAGCTTTAGGCTCAGGAGACAGTGCTGCGCGATCTTCTCTGTGCGAAGGAACAGTGCTACCAGGCAAAGTCGTGCTTCTCCCGGTCAGCAGGCTCTGTGAAGTCAGGAACCATGGCTGGCTCTCATCCATCCTCCATCAGCCACAGGTCCAGAAATTCCTCAGGTCAAGAGTGCTACTACAACTCTCACTTTCATCACTGAACACAACCACACACGACAGCACGTTAAACCTTTCTGTAGTTTGTGACCCCAGCTGCTCCCAATGGAATGTTTCAGAAGCTATGACTGACATTTCCTAGGAGAACCAGGATACTGCAAAGATGTTAAGACACATTCAAGCCCCTCTTTGCTTAGGAACCTGGGGCTGTGCACCTGCTGGGTGAATGCTTTTCTGAGCAGCTTCTGAGTTGTAGGTCAGTGCCACCCTTCTGCTTGGTGGCAGGAGAGACACAGTGGGCCCTCAAGAGGTGAACAACTGGCTTATGTTTGGACTTTCAGCTTTTAACTTACGACCTAGGTCTTGACTAATGACCTGAACGCGTGGCCGTTGTGTTTCTCGATGGTCTCAGATACAGATTTAACCCCTACAGAGCTCTGGTAGAAACATTACAACATCCTCTCATGCATGGGATTGACTGAGAAGCCTGGGGGCCTGTCTCTCTAAGGATGCTGAGATCGGCCTCTACACAGGAGACAGGCTCCAACAGCTGCGTAGAGGAGCCCGAGCAGTCCAACCTGCCCTCAGGCACACACTGAGTTTCTAAGGGTCCACTGTGCCAGCTGACCCAGCTGAGTACAGAGGGTGGTCACCCAGCCCACCCCTGGGAAGCCTTTTCTGCTGAGGTTTGACCCAAGGGTCTCTGGCTTTTGAGTTTTTTAAGGCCTCTGCACTAAGCTACATTCCTCAGCCCTTTTATCATTTCCTATGTTGAGACAGAATCTTGCTAAGTTGCGTATGCTGGGATCTAACTTGTGATTCTCCGGCCTCAGCCTCCCAGAATGCTGGGATTATAAGCAAAAGCCACCACACCAGGCTAATTTTTTTAAATGTGAGAAAATATCTTATGAAAGCATCACAAAGTTGTGAATTTAACCTACTTTGTTTACCTGAAAGTCCTCAATTATTTATATATCCATACTTTGTTAAACCACCTTGAGACAAACAGGAGACAGGTTTACTCTGCAGTCCTAAATTGTGAAACCTGACTATCTGAAGGGACTTGTATTCTCCCACAGGTGCAGTGCCACTGCCATCCCTGAGATGACTGGTAGGGATGGGCTGTGACTCAGAGGTGGGGGGGGTGCTTAATGTGCTGGGGGAGTAGGGGAGGGAGAGAGAGGAGAGAGAGGGAAGAAGAGATGCCCCATCACAACCTCCTCTCCAGTTCATACTCCACTTTCCCTACTGCCCCCTAAGAACCACCGATGTCGCTTTGGCATGCCAGCATCCAATCAAGGGCAGCTGCAGATAAACTGACTGCCCCACCAGAGAACGACGCCAGAGGCAGAACCTGATAGTACATTAGTATCCCACCTACTCTCCCTTTTTTTTGTACTGGGAACTGAACTTAGGACCTCTTGTTTGCCAGGCAGGCACGGTGCCGCTGAGCTATTTCCTCGGCTACTTTTCCTTTTACAAGAGGGAGAGATTCCTGCTGACTGTTGCCCACGTTCCCGAGCACGCTACGCAAGCCTACTTTGTGTTCTGTGAACACGCCACCTCACATGCAGGTGCATAGGAGTGGTCTCGCTGCAGACCCAAGCTGCTGTACCTGCTTCTGGCAAGTGAGCAAAGGCGCTGGCCAGGGCCTGCACGAGCCACCTGTGGCCTGTGGCCGGGCTGCTGACAGCTGGTGCAGAGAAACCACTTGAGTCCAGCAGCACAGGGGCTGCTCCACCTATTGTTTTCTCCTCAGGGCTGAGACCAACAAGAGCCCCTTTGAGGCAGGAAGGTTAGGAAAGGCTGTGGCCTGTATCATGGCCAACCTGGGTGGGTGGGCATGAGCTACTCTCATAGAAGGCACCTGGGACTGAAAAGGCAGAAGCTGGATTATATTTAAAAGCCACTTACAACATTCTCTAAAACAAAAATCACCAGAGACTAAAACTCCTACATGTCAGAACTCTTCCTTGGAACATGCAGACTGAACCAAACACCCAAGAGGACCAGAATTCTCACCAGGCCAAGCCCAGGCATGGGGATGGGATCAGAATCAATTCAGTCCTTAAAGACACCCGCGGGTTTTCTCCCAACCACCCCACCAGGGTACCACCCAGCTGGGAGGAGCCTCCCAGCAGCCCAGGCTCCAGTGTGAACCACTCGCCCGCAGGAGGCCATCCCCTCACTACTGCTTCCTAGAAAGGCCCTGGGCCCAGGCCTTCTTACCTGGTTTCCAGGGACACAGAGCGCTTTGCCTCAGGGGCTTCTGCTTCTCAACGGCATTGCCCATTCTAAAGCCAGAGGATCACAGGGCCCTGCCAAGCCCTGCTGTGCTTTTGACACAGCAATTGAGGACAGAGTCACTGACCAAAAGGGGTGTCATCTCTGGGACACGCGAAGTCTCCCAGAAGCACAGTCCTGGTGCACCTTCCTCGGGAAGACTAGAAGAATTCTGCTCTGAATGGTTCTGCCTCCGCCCTTCAAACTCCGTCCCAGGGAGGAAACGGGAAGGAAGGCTTTGTTAGCGCCCTCCGCTGGGCTTCTGACAGGTTACTCCAGCAGCTCCTTCCTCAGCCTCCTGAGCTATTACTCATTCATGCTGGCAGCTGCCTCAGAGAACTGACCACGTTAGGCCCTCAGTAGCACGACTGCCAGGTGGTGACCCAGAGGGCGGAAGTCACCACAGCCGATTCTGAGGAACGGCGCCACGGCTAAGGCTCTTGCTCTTAGATCGACGTGCACCACACGCAATACGTCAGAGTAAACAAGATTCCATCAACACTGCTTTGGTATGCGAAAAACCGTGCACCTTAAAGACACTTGTCCTGAGCTCTGAATTCAGGACAGGCAGCATATGTGGCACACACCAGGTGCTTAACAACTCTGCTGAACAAACAACCAGGCGGACAGGTGAGGGAATAAATAAAGGAGGGACAGAGGGGAGTTCTCTGGGCCCCAAGCCTAGCCCTCCATCCAGAAATAGGTCCTCCTCTCAACCACAGCGCGGCTCCCCGAGACCATGCAGTTTATTGCATTTCATCTGTACCCTCCTTTCTCCGTTACCCTGCACAGTAGTGGCATCTGCCTGTGGCCGTTCCACCGCAGCATGGGCTGAGGTCCAGCTCTGCTGCTTCTTAGCGGCCTCATTCCTACACATTTCTGGGGGCAAATGCATCCCTATTCCCAACAACTTGCTTCCTGAGGGTCCTGCATCTGAAGGAGGACTTAGCGGATGGGACGGCTCTGGTTCAGTCCCTCCCAGTTGTGGTCCCAGATGGTTTAAGTGTGAACTGTTTGGGGTGGATCAAAGGAGGTGAACACTGGCCATCCCTACGGGGTCCTCGAGAACGCCTGGCTCAGAACAGCGTCGTTAGGGACATCTTCAAAGGCAAACACGCTTGCAATCCAGATGGGCAGGTGACCACCGCAGGCACACAACATGAGCCTCCAGCAGGCAGAACAAAGCTGAAATGCAACATCACCAGAAGACTTCCTGCACCGCCAGCATTGATACACTCCCAGGCCCTTCACAAACCCTCAGGAAAGCAGAGAATGTGTGGGCTGATGCCCATTAGACCATGCAGGACCCCTGCCGCCAGCCATGCCCTGAGGTCATGTCCCAGATCGCCGACTCAGAGCCACAGAGCCATGGAGATGGGCAGATCAGCCCCTTCCCATGTTACAGGCGCTCCAAGGACACCAGCCCAGCGAGAGCAGTGGGGCAAACTGGCCGGGGACATCAGACAGAAATATTACCTGTCTGAATCTTATTTTTTCACATCTGAAAATCTGCACAGTTCTGCCCTCTACGTCACAGGGTAACTTATGGGCAGCGCAAGGCATTTAAGAAGCACTGGCACACAACACCGGTAAAGAAGAGTACTGCGGCTGAGTCTCTCGTGCCTGGACACTGCCGAGCCTGGACGCAACGGACTGCAAAGGAGCACTCGCTCTGCCTAGTCGCAGCAAGGTCTGCTGCTAAAGCAACAGTCTGCTCGCCAACACCTGCACCAACCTCCAGGGAGCAGGACAGTCAGCACAGGGCTACTCCAAGGTGGGGCATTTTGGGGACAGCGCTCCTCTTCATGCTGGACATGCTGGGACTCTGACATCAGAGTCTGAGCTCTGCTAGGCACTGCTCACTTCTTGAGGGAGGTTTTGTTTTTAAGGATAGAGGTTAGAGGGGAAGGCCAGGAGATCCATGGGATCGGACACACAGGGACCAGGCCACAGGCGGTGCCCAGAAGCCGCCTCAAAGCCATGTGTCTGCCTTCAGGAGGGAAGTCTGCTGTGGTCACTTCCCTCCTGGGGAGAAAGGCAACAATTCGAGGAAGCACTGAGCATTGTGGGAATGTCCCAAGTGGGGTTCCGGCTCAGCCAGCACGGGTTCAAAGGGACTGGGGAGAGGCCCAGAGCTGCTCTTCGGGCCTGCCTGGGAGGAGTCCGGGAGGGCCAGGGCACATGGCGTATAGCTGTCACAGGAATTGCAAGGATTCTCTTCTGGACACTGGCGTGCTCACAGCTCAGGGTCAGAGGCCTCAGGGACCGGCTGGGCTGATGCCAGCAGTGCAGGGCAAACCCAGAGACATCTACGAAACATTCGTCAGTTGCCACGGACGGCACTAGCGGCGCAGGGCAAGGAAGCTGGGGGCTGGAGGTTGAGGCTGAATGATGGGCACAGCAGAACTGAGGTGTGGAGGGAGGCAGTGGGGTGTGGCAGCCAGTACCCTGCAGGTGCCCCAGCGCGCGTTTCAGGGTCTTGGGTTCTCAAGGTGTCAAACCCCACATGTGTACTATCCTGGGAGAAGCATGCACCTTCGCCAGTCCCACTGGAGGTCTGTAGTCCCAACACACCCGAGGTTGAGGCAGAAAGGTCATTCACTACAAGTTCAAGGCCAGCATAGGCTACACAGTGAGTCCAAGGACACCCTAAACTGCATAGGAGGTTCTGTCTCTGGAAGGAAAAAAAAAACACTGAGCTTGTCTGATTCATTACAAAGAAATGTGGAAGCTAAGGTCCAAGGAGGGGGAAACTATTTCCCTAGGGCACCTGGAGAATGTGTCCCTGGCCCAGCAGGGCAGGGCACCACATAGGGATTTTCCATAGCCAGCCAGAGCCGTGTGTCTGAAGGTCCTGAGTTAGGTGCCGGGTCCCTGAGAACTGTGTTGGGACCCCACAAAGCTGGTGCTTTACCAGACGGGCCCAGAGGACAGCCTGCAACAATGAGCTAGAGGGTGCTGGCCTCTGTCCCCAGTGACATCGCCCTGTGCACAAGGGGCTCAGAGCCTGTCCCTTCAGTGCAACTCCAAGGTCCTGAGGAGATGGCACTTGGGCCACCTGTGGCTAACATCGGTTCACTGAAGCAAGCACTGCTGGGCACCGCCTCAGCACCACATCCAGGGAAGCCACTCATCCATCCTTCACTCCAGAGCCAAGGCTGGGCCAGGAACTAAATCCAGCCCTGGGGATAGGAAAGTGGGAAGGCCAGGCACAGGGGCTCACACCATACTCCTAGTTGGGAAGCTGAGGCGGAGAACAGCACATGCAAGGTCAGCCTGGCAGTTCTGTGAAATCCTGTATCAAAATGAAATGAAAAAAGCTAGGGGTAGAGTTCAGTGGCAGAGTAGCTGTCTCACGTGTACAAGTCTGAATTCAATCCTCAGCAATATAATTTTCTTAAAAAAGTACAAAAACAGTACATTTCTCCCTTGTCGTGTTTTCGTGATACCTGGAACACTTTGGGGATCTCTGAGTGAGTTCTTCTTTTTCCTTTCTGTGACTGTGGAGATGGAAGCTAGGGCCTTTACGCTGAGGATACGCTGGGCCTACACCCCCAGTTTCTGTTTTACTTTTTTTTTTTTTTTTTTAAGATTTATTTATCTGGCATAGGGTCTCCCTACACAGCTTGGATTCAGTGATCCTCCTGTCTCAGGCACCCTAGAGCTGGGATTACAGGTGTGTACCACCACACCCAGTTTTGGTGGCTGGACAGGGTGGGACTGACATGGCATACTGTTGGTGTCACGGATCGAACCCGGGTCCTTGCACTTGCCAGGCAGGCACTTAGACTGCTGAGCTATCTCCTCAGCTCCTTATTTCCTACTTTGAGATAGGCTCTTACCAGGTCATTAAGTTGGCTACACTAGCTGAATCCTTCTGCCTCAGTCTTCCAGAATACTGGGATTACAGGCCTACTATACCACGCCCAGCTACACGAACTCTGTGTTGCTTGGAACATCTTTAAAGAAGTCTCTCCTGCCTCCACTGGCAGTTGAGGCCTTTGGAGCCTAGTCCCCAAGTGACCCTGCCACCTTCCCTGCCCTCTGCCCCCTGCCCGTGAAGACCTGCTCCGCCTGCCATCCGGACGTGCAGGACTTCCTTCCTCTCCAGCTGACAGACAACACCTATAGTCAGGGTCCAGCTTATACTCAATGTAACCTTCAGCGGTGCCACAGGCTCCCTGCTTCAGGACTCCTGCTGGGAAAGGTTCCCATGGCTACTAGTCAGCCCCAGAACTCGGTCTGCAGACCCCACGCCCCTGGCCAGGGCTGAAGGCACGGGAGCGGCTAGGATCGTGGGCACTATGTGGATGCAACAAGCATGACGAGAGGTCTGGACACCTCCAGGCTCGGCGATCTCGTCAATTCACCCTCTGTTGATTGGTGGTTACCGGGCACCCCGTGACTGCAGGCAGAATGCACTGCTGGGAGGCAGGAGTCGAGGGTGACTCCAAGGAGACCCAAGAGGACTCCCCGGGCAGTGAGGCGCAGAACCGAGCAGCCTCCTCTAGGCAGCGGGCCCAGACGCTTGCAGACACCTGCAAAGCCCTCAAGATGTGTGCACCGCCACTCACACTGGAGCCGCCCCCCACGGCAGCCTAGAGGGAGGGCACAGCCTGTTATATCAACAGAGCAGGCTCTCACGGGGGACTGGCGCCCTGTTCACTTATTACTTTCCTGGATACAGGCTCTTGCTCTAAAGCCCAGGCTGGCCTGGAACTCCTGGACATTCTCCTGTCTCAGCCTCCTGAAAGGAAGGCAGGATAGCAACAATGTGCCATTGCTCTCTGTGCTAGTATCCGTACAAAAGAAGCCAAAGAGGCACCTCTGGTTCCTCCCACCACTTGACAACACCGAGGATAACAGCACCCGTTACCCAGAAAGACACCCTCCCTGGACACCTGCCTGCCAATGCTTTTTTTTAGGAATTGGGGATCGAACTCAGGACCTTGCACTTGCCAGGCAGCTGCCTGCCAATGCTTTGACCTCAAGCTTTTCAGAACTGAAAACTGATGATGGCTGTTCATAGGCGGCCAGTTTGCAGTGTTTTGTCACAAGAGCCCCCGTGGACTCCGGCACCACCACTTAGACACAAGCACAGTGGATGTATGCGACCACCACTGAGGGACACAGGCTGTGAGTGCGTGTCTGAGAAGCACCTGTATTTAGGCAAACTCAAGTGTCCAGCAAGACCAGAGGTCTCAGCCCTAGGATGCGCTGAGGGGCACAGGTCGGGAAGGAGGCCCAGGGAAGGAGCCTCCTGGGCACCCACACGTGAAGAGAACGCAGGGAGCCTCTCGCCACGCTCTTCACGTCCTAGCAGACGGGGACTTGGAGCGTGGCTTTAATCTTGGAGTTGTGGCTGCCTAGTGAGCAACGCCTCCCTTAGCTGCAGGGTGAACACACGACCCTACTCAGCTAATGCTCCAAGGTGCTCGTGCACACATGGGGCTGCAAGGAGTGTGCCCCAAAGCTGCTACCTTCCTGCACCCTCTTGTCAGAGCCGCCAGATCCCTGTGTTTCCTCCGCTCACGACAGCAGCCCACACCAGGGGAGAGTGGCCACAGCACGCTGCTCCTCACCTCAGTGTCTTGCTGCACTGCTGTCTTCCACGAACGTGCTCCAGCTCCCCTACACCATCAGGGCTTGGGTCAGCGGGCCCCCTGGTACCTCCCGTCTGTTGCCACACTCTGCAGTGCTGCTGGGAGAGCTAACACCTGCAGCCTGGCTCCTGGCAATCGCAGCAGAAGCTTGGTTCTCCCATCACCGCTGTCATCACTCTAAGGGGAACTGCGGGCCTCGCCTTCCTTTTATTCCTCTCCCCGTCCTTCTCCATACTTGGAGCGACAGTTACGTCCCCTGCAGCCCAACTCTGCTACCTCCAGGTGCTCAGGTGTAAGGCCCAGAGCAGGCACTCAGGGGACCCAGCAGCCCTCAGGATGGGACAGGACCGAACATCCTGGCCCCATACCCCTGATCATTCCCTGTTGATACCCCATTTGGAACTGACACCTACCTGTTGCTCTATTTTCTTTCATCCCCAAGCACACCTCTTATTTAAGAAGGAACTCACCAAAAACTCTCCCATAGCCCTTCATCCCAGCTGTCACAGCAACATGACCAGACATCCAACTAGGAGACTAAAACAGAGGTGACCTATGAGCAAGGCTCAGGGCCAGCCCTTCCAAGGCTGCGCTCGCTTGGAAGGAAGAGCTTCCATCCAGGTCAAGACCTGGCTGCATGGTGTCCCAAGTGCCCCCTACCAGGAAGGGCACAGCGCGGGCACTGAGGACAACAGCAGAAGGGGGATCGGCACCTCACACCGGCCCACCTTGGGGCTGAGGGTGCCCTCCCACAGGCTGGCAGGTGCTCGCAGTTCTGGGGACTGACCCAGGGCCTTCGAACTGAACTATACCCCTGACGTTTTATTTATTTATGTTGAGACAGGGCCTCACAAAGCTGGGCTCTATCCTGTGACTCTCCAGCCTCAGCCTCTCTGAAAGCTGGGATTACAGACAGGCACGCATCACCATGCCTGGCTCTCATAATTTAATTCTTGAATCAATGGGTAATGTTTCATAATCCACTCTGCAAAAAATATTTTGTCTCCTCAGAAATGTTATTAAATCAATAATGCAATTCTAATGTGTTGGTGTGCTCCTGTCAGCAAAACACAGTAACCAGCTGTCACCCAGCTCTGGAGAGATGTCAAGGTCCGCAGGGCCCAGAGAGGCTACTATGATCGCAGCTGGCATCCCCTGCACAGAAGTGCCAGGCTCTCCAGCAGGGCTGCCAGCTAGGCAGAGAAACCCAGCCCTCACTTCTCTCCAGCCACCTTTCGTGCCCGTGAAACGTACAAGCCAACAGCCTGAGTCTTGTGAAACACCTGTCGGAGCACTGCAGCACGCAGCCCTGGGGCAGCAGCTCCCACTGCCTGCGCATGGCTCTGCGCACCTGCTGATGTCCCCGGGCCAGCCGCCACACAGCTGATCTTCACTAGCAGCTGGTATGCTCGAAGGCAAGCTACAATCCCACAAGGTAGGTCCCCACTAGGCAGACGGGCCACTCCCATGATAGGCAGACTCTGGGGACACAGGACCAGGCAGCTGGCCAGAGGGCCCTGTAAGCCTTCTGTGGGGTTCCTGAAGAGCCCAGCTGAAAAGCCCAGGTGGTAAGATTGCCACTCAGAGGCCTGGGGCCTGCCTGTCTCTAAGGCCTCCTGCCCCCAGGAGCTCCAGCTCTGCAACCTCATGGGTCCTTGAGGGCTGCGCCCAACACAGGGGTCACCACACCCAGGTATCCTGGGATGACTTCCGCTCAGCAAGAGTCCCTCTTGAGCCAGGGCTAGCATTACGCAGAAGCCACCCAGCTACAGAGCAAGGCTGAGGTAATATAGTGCACATGCACTGAATACTTAAAAACCCTTCTCAAAGAGTTTACTGCAGTAAGAATTTAAGATTAAGTAAGTAAATAAATAATAAAAATATTTGGGATGCACAACAATTTTTAAAGATTGCATTCAGGGTGGGATGCAGCTCCACCCTAGAGCACTTGCCTGATGTGCAAGATCTCTTCCACTTGGCCAAAAAAAACCCCGTCCCCACTAAACACCAATGCCCACTCCTTCCCGACGCGCTCAGCCTACTAGCTGTGCTGTTTTTCTTCTGCTGCTACGCTGGGGATGCAACCTTGTGCCTCGGCACGTTGAGAAAGCACCTGCCTCTGAGCTGTATCCCCAGCCCTGATGATTCCAACTACTCCAAGTACTGGCGAGTGTCTCTCTTAGACCAGCATGCTGCACATGGTGCTCAGGGCTGGCTTGCGCTGCAGCGTGTAAGCACCCCTCCTGGAAGGGCTGCATAGCACCTCACTGTCTGCAGACCGCAGTTTATTCCTCCACGCATTCTCACTGGTGCTGCACGGAGGTCCTGCGAAGCCTTCACTGTGATGTGCGTGTGAGGTGAAAGGCAGTCCTGAGTGTCCCAGCTTCCTCCCTCGGCCTCCACCAGCAGCGCCAGGCCTCCCCTGCCCCGCCGGCCAGTCAGCACTCTCACTTCCCAGCTTCTGAGGGCAGGCGTCCTAGTGTGTGATGGAGTTTCACTGTGGTTTTGATTTGCATTTCCCCTTGACTAATGGGGTGAACATATTTCCCCTCTTTGGCAAAATGTCTGAGTCTTCTCCCTGCCGTTAGAGTGGGTTGTTGCGTTGATCCCACGTATCACGACCCGTTCCAGGAAATGGAACCAGATGGCTCAGCCAGCCACATTTCCACACCAAGAAGCAGTTACTGTGTCTGTAGAATGGAAAACTACTCAGCAATAAAAAGGAATGAACTCAGACTCTCAATGGCATGCAGGGTGAAAGAAGCCACTGTTCACATTACCCACAAGAGCGCACAAGGTCAGTGCACAGGCAGACACGGAGCACGTCCCTGCTGCTGACTCTGGAGAAGGGTCTGGCTGCAACTGTGACACAGGCAGATTTTCCCAGGGCGGCAGAACTGTCCCACATCCTAACTGTGGTGCAGCTACACAAATCCCCTGTGCTGAAACTCAGAACGGTACACCCCAGAAGGGAAGTGATATTATTTTATGGAAACTTACAGAATTCTCACCCAGAAGGGCCAACCCCCATTTGCTCGGCCAGCACACAAAGCAGTTTACAAGCACGCACTCACAAAATCCTCACAGAGGCCCAGAACGCACAACCCTCGGCTGCCACTTGAATCGGGTCGAGGGAACTGCGAGACATGAGGTCCGACTGTTTCAGGACCCAGGGTGCTCTGCCAGGCCTCACTCCATCCCACAGATGGACGCCGGCATGTAGGGCCAGCAGTGAGGCTGTGATCAGGCACACTGCTCGCGGCCAGTCCCCCCGCAGACTCCACGGGGCTCCTTCAGGGCCTCAGGAGACCCCAGATACTAAAATGCTCAGAGCTGCCTCTGGGTCCAGTGCCCTCTGTCTTCACAGGGGGACACAGATGCCCTGGAGCATATGGTGACCCAACTTGAGCTACTCTAGCTCTCTGCATCACCAAAGATGCCACAGTCCTCAACTCTGCTATGACAGTGGCTCATGTGCTCCTTGGGATAATTTCTGCCTTGTTACTTCCTCAGCAAGAGGGGATTCTGTCCTGCTGAGCTGGGCCAGGGAACCTGGGCTCCTCCAGGGGGGCTAAGTGTCCAGCCCCTACTCAATTCCTACCTTGGCAAAGGGAAAAGCCACATTTCATGCCCTTGTGTACATGGGGTCCTCAACAGCATCTCCCAGGCACGGAGCGGGTGGGCACAGGCGACGTGGAGAGGCAGGCCAGGACGACGCAGCACAACTCCTGGGTTTGTCTCAACTTGAAAGTCAACGGAGGGGCGGGGGTGTGGGGCTGTAGGGGCTTAGATGGAGACAGTATTTTAGCCACCCCCAGACAAGAGCAAGGCAGGGTGATTCTTTCCCTCTGGAGCGAACAGAGATGCTTTGTCAGGATGGAAGGAGAAGCCAAGGTGGACAGCGGGGTGCTGCCGTGGCTGTCCTAAGAGCCGCCCTGCCTGCCCGCCCGCACCAGTCTGCCAGCTCTGCACCGCTCTGATGCGGCTCTCCCTGGATGCCTGTGAAGGCCATGTTTGGGATGGGTGCGCTCTAGTATGGACAGGAGGGGAGACAGCTAGTATAGAGCTTGGTGTCGCGCATGCTTGAGCCCTGGGGTCCTCCCATCACCAGCCTCATGGGACAGAAAGCGAGACAGAGATTGGAATACTGTGCTGATGAGAGACTGCCCTTGCTTCTGAGAGTGCTGAGGTCTGACTAGAGAAATGGGTGCACCAGAGCAGAAGGGACCTGAGGCAAGCACAAAGCTTGGGTCTGCGGAGCCCTTCTCGGTGCCAAGACTGCTAGCACGTGTTGGGAAGGCACCCTTCTCCCACCCTCCCTGAAGCCTGTCTGCTCCACCACACTCCTGGACAGGGTGAAGTAACTAGCAGGACCCGAGGCTGTCTCAGAGAAGACTTGGCCCCCGGAGCCTGCTCTGGGACCTGAGGTCCAAGCCTAGCCACTGGCCCTAGGACTCCATCAGGAACCATGCAGGTGATAGCCCATAGGCTCTAGCTTCCTCTGAAGGAAGCTGCAGGAGGGCTTTTGACACCCAAGACCAGGGCTGTGCATAGCACAGCACAGCTCCATTGGCTCTGCAAGGTCCCAGTTCCGCTCCTGGTGGCCCCTTGCTTGCATGATGGCTGGAGCTCAGGGGTACCAGCCAGTGTGGACGACGGGCCCAGGGCCAGGCCCCATCACTGCACCCTCTGTGCCAGGTTTCTCCACAGTGGACTCCACTGTCTGGGCCATCTCTAGAACTGCTTTGTCACCATCCTGCAGAGGCTGGAAAGCCCCAGGGGAGTTCCAGAGCAGGTTCCGGGCAGTGACAGGTCCCTGAGGCTCTACAATAGACAGTGGGAGGGGAGAGAAGTGAAAGCCAAGTGCCCTGCAACCCATGACCTCAGCAGGGTCCATTCCTCTTTCCACTGCCTCCACTTTTCCAGCTGTCAAATGGGCACAAGAATCAATGGACTCACACACGTGTCTATAGGCATGCTCCTAGCACAGTGCCTACAACTGTCATGAGCTGTCTGCCTTCTCTGGGCAAACCTAATGATGAAGCACATGTCCATGAAAGTGTCTCAAAAGTCACAAGGGATTGCGCATGTCTGATTCTGATGTTTGAGCATTAAAGTGTTATTAACACTGCTAATAAAAACCATTAGCACACTGGGTATGGTGGCACATGCCTGTAATCCTATCACTCGAGAGGCTGAGGCAGAAGTTCCAAGACAGCCTCGGCTACATAGTGCGTTCAAGATCAGTCTGGACTAATAAAGAGACTCTGTCTCAAACCAGCAAAAAAAGAAAGAAAGAAAGAAAGAAAGAAAGAAAAGATAAGAAAAGAAAAGAAGAGAAGGGTCTTGCCATGCCGGCCCCACCCCTGGGACACGCTGAGACAGCAATTGAGACCAGGTGTGGTAGCACTCACCTATAATCCCAGCTCTTGGGAGGCTGTAAACAGGTGGATCACTGAGTTTGATCTAGTATGGAGACCCTGAACACCCTGTAGGCCCTTCCCTAAAATATATACGTATATATGTGTGTGTGTGCATATACATATATACATATATATATATACATATATACGTATATATGTATACGAACAGAACAAAAAAAAGAGAAGTAAAGCCTACAGTTGTGCTCAGGTAACACAGGAGCTCTGCAAATCTGAGCTCAGCAAGGGCAACTTAGTGAGACCCTGTCTCCAGAAAAAAGACGGGGGCAGCTGCTCAGTGCAAAGACCCCAGTGCAATCTCCAGGACTAGAGGAACGAAAAGCACCAAGAGCAGCCAAACAACCGTCCAGGTGGCAGCGAGGGCCTTCCAGCATGTGTGCAGACCAGCAAGGGTGGCAGAGGCTGCCAAGGCTCAGACAGGCTAAGCGAGCGGCCCGAGGGCGCCGGCCGGAAGCCTGGCTTCCTCAGCGCTGGGCTCCCACAGGCTGGCTAGGCCTGCTCAGCCTTCTCAAGCACCCTCAGCACTGCCCAGGACCTCCCCATGGCAGCACCCACAGACAAAAGGGCTCTGGAAACCAGGAGCCTATTTCTACCTACATCTCAAGAGCCCAAAGAACGACTCACTGGGAATCAGTGAAAACGGGTAAGCAGCAAGTACGCCATGGGCTCCAAATGCAACCGCAAGCCGTCATTGTCCTGGCGGGAAGGCGGCCTTTCCACCCAGGGTGCCCTCTGCAGGACGGGAGTGCTCCCAGTGCCTCTCTCCCTCTGTGAGGCAGAGTGCACGTGAACCCGGGCTGGAGCCTGGCACTGCACGCATGACAGCCTCAGGCCCTTAGCTGCTGCTATTATTTTTAATTATTATTGAAAGGGGCTGCGTGGAGCCAGGGCCCCAGCTCACACACAACCGGCTATCTGTGTGCTCACAGCCAGCCACAGGAGGGAGGCCTGAGCATGTGCTCAGCCCCAGCCGCCAAATAATGCAGCCACTGTTCCTCACCGCGCCTGTCTGCTTGTGTGTTTGTTTTGGGTTGGCTAAGCGACTCTGGAGCCGTCACAGTCACTGGACCCCAGCTGTCCCCTCTCCCCACTCTACGTCCTTCCTTTGCACGAACACTGGCGCATCAGTGTCCAGCTCCTCTGAGTGTGTCACGTGTGTTGAGGCCAGGCCTCTGCACTGAGCTACCTCCTGGCCCTTTTTTAAACTTTACTCTCAGACAGGGTCTTGGTACATCACTGAATTGCCCAGGCTGGGCTCAAATTTGCAACCTTCTTGCCTCAGCCTCCCAGAGTACCTGAATTACAGGCGTGTGCCACCGCCAGTCAGCTCCTGCTCCCATTTTGAACAGAGCAGTGTGTGGCTGGGAGCCTGATCTGCCAGGACCACAATGGCACATATTAAAAAATAAAATAAAATAAAACAACTATAAGGCAAGCTGGGCACAATGATGCAGGCCTGTATTCCCAGCACTCTGGGAAGTTGAGATAGGAGGTTTGCAAGTTTGAACCCAGTCTGGGCAACTAAGCAAATTAGTGAGATCTTATCTCAAACTAAGAAATTTCAGTAAGAGCGGGGGATGTCGGTCAGTGTGAAGGCCCTGAATTCAATCCCAAGTACAGCTATAATGCCAGAGCCTGACGCCTGCCCCTCGGCTGCAGGCTGCAGGAAGCACCTTCCCTTCTGCTGGCTGGGCAGTCCCATGTCTGTACCCAGACTACAGCAGTTTCCGGATCCAGCACCTTAATCTGTAGTCACTGACTGCAGCTCCAGCAGGTGGGAAGAGCTGGGCACAGAAGGCTAAGCTGCAGGGGGCAGGTGCACAGCTGGGGCCAGGGCCAGGAGGGAGGGTCTCTGGCTCAGGCGTGGGATCTGCTTCTCAAAGCCCAGGGTGGATTAGACGGGGGAAGACCATGCCCACCAGGAACTGGGGGTTCCAGCCCAGCCCAGCCCAGCCAGGCTCACTGCCACATCTCCGCTGGGGGATACCCAAACGGCAAGGGACAGTACAGGCCCACGTGGAAAGGGAAGGAGCGCCAGCTCTGAGCCCTCAAAGCTGCCACTGCCCATGCTCACTGTGCTCACCTCTGATAGGCAGGGAGCTGGTCTTGACGCAAGTCCAAAGAACAAGTGCAGAGACAACACACAGCAACAGGACCCACTGTGCCGCTGGGGACGGGCGCAGGCGGCCAGAGCGGCAGCTCCCCATGACTAACGTGTGGTCCACGCTGCCCGAGCATGGCGGGCATAACGGCAGGACGCGGTGCCCAGCTGCCAGAGCGGTACCGGCTGGCAGGGCCCCAGCTCGCCTCACATTCTCGACTCCCAGGAATCTGAGCTTCTGCTACAGAACAGGGCAACAAATCCAGGGCCCCGTGCACACTAAGCACTGCTCTACCCCTGAGCTACACCCCAGGCCTTTTCTGTTATATTTTTGAGGCAGCATCTCACTAATTTTGCCCAGATGGGCCTCAAAGCTCTGAGCTCAAGAGGTTCTCCCACCTCAGCCTCTGAAGAAGCTGGGACCGCTGCGCCCAGCGTGGGATCCTGACGGAGACTCATCAGTTTCTGGAAGATGATGAAAAAACACTGATCAATGTACATGGTTAGCATGGAGCCTCTGCTAAGGCCCATAGCTCACACGTGTGACGGAACACAGCCCCACCAAGTCGCCACAAACAGACAAGGGGGGAGGGAGGACAAGAGGCAGGCAGAGAGGAAGCAAGGAAAAGAACCAAAGACTTGAAACCAGAAACCCAGGTCATTCCCTGACAACATTAGCGAGGCCCCGATTTCCTTTTCACAAGTAAGTGCCAAGGAGCTAGGTGTGTCAGGCATCCTGGGGCCGCTGACAGTGACCAGGCACACTCCTCACAGAACTAATGGGCCACTGAAGGTTATTTAGGACTTTATTTGTTGATTTTTAACTTGCGGACAGGAAGCTGGGGCTTTGCATTCTGGATGAGTTAAGCAACGTTCTCTCCAGCGTTTATTCGGGGCCTTTCCGTGGAACTTACCATCCACGAGCACCTTAGAAGGTACCGCGCGCCAGAGGAACTCGGAGCTGGGGAAGGGGGCTGTGAGCACAGCCAGCAAGAGGGGTTTTTCACACTGCGCTGTCTGAGGAACAGCAAGGGGCACCCTGAGCAAGGACAGCTTGAATGAAGATGGCTTCCTCGAGGGCACCACCTAGTGAGGCCTTCTGCATTTAGCTTGGGAACAGGGTTCTATGTACTTTCCGGAGGGCTTTTGAGACTCAGAGGTCCCCTGGCCTCAGCCTTTCAACTGCTAGGATTATAGGTCTGCATCACCACATCTAGAGTGCTCTTCCACAGGAAGGGACACGCTGTTTTTTTTTTTTTTTTTTTAAATTTTATTTATTTATTTGTTTGCTTGTTGTGTTTGTTTGTTTCTTTTATTTATTCATTTTGTGGCTGGCTCAGCCTGCCCTGGTGGTGGCGCTGGCGCAGCATGTGGTGCCGGGGATCGAACTGCAGTCCCGGCAGTTGCCTGAGCCCTCCTAAGCAGGCGCTTTAGACCACTGAACCATCTCGCCGGCTGGGGACATGCTGTTTTGAAGGACAAAAACTGGGATAAATGCAGACCAGAGCGCCACCCTTCCTGGCACCTATGGAGAAAATGAGACCTCCAAAAGGGAAGGATCACCCCAGGACACAACTTCAGGTCTCAGGTGATCTACACAGAGGACCAGAAAGTAAGGACTGGCCTCCCAGTGACAGACCCCTGACCACTCGGGAAGGGCCTTCCTCCAGGGCAAGGCAGGAGTCAGAGGAGCACCTGTCTGGCCCTGGTTGCTGGGCCCCACCCCTTCCAGTGTGTCATCTTATTATGGCAACGCGTCCAGCAGCACTGAGGTAAGACCCAGCCCAGTGTGGGCAATCTGCAGCAGGGCTAATTTGGGAAATTAGTTTTTTGCAAGCTCATACATGACTCATTGCACAGGCCTCCTTTTGGGTCCCCTGGTGACCAGAAGTCCCATTCAAATTGCCTTTGCCAACAGCTGCCCAGAGACCAGGAAACATTTGGGGTTGCTGTGGTTGATTTTTAAAAAACACCCCTATCTGTGTCACTGCTGTTTCTTATCTCCCACAGCACTGCTAGCGTTCCTGCTGTTGTAAACGCCACCCTTGAGGCCCCAGGCCAAGCTGAGTCTACCTTACGCCAACTGGAAGACTTTTTCCAAACATCAGAAAAGGGATGTGGAAGACTGAACCAGGCTGCACACCAAGGGCTGGGCCGGGGCGCCCTCTACAACACGACACGGGGCCTGGACAGCACCACGAGTGGCGGGCAGGGGCCGGTTCCCCTTTCACTTCCTTTCACTTTGGGCTGCGATCTCCGGCCAGCACCAAAGTTTCCCTGCACATCGGCTTCTTGCAGGTGCACACCCAGGTGCCCTGCCCTGCTGAGCTCAATGGAGTGACATCAGAGCATCCACAGATGCGTCGTGAGCTCTGCAGTAAATTACAGAAAGGCTCCAGACGCTCCGCTGTTGCCCCTGATCTCCACCTCGGTGGACCAGGTCCCTGCCAACCCCCTAACCCTAACCTCACACGGGGAGCAGAGAGGCACCTGAAAGTCTCAGAAAGTCTCAGAAAGAGAGAACCCAGGTGGAGCAGGTGTACTGGCCAACAGCTACACTGCAACTGTGAAAATTCCTAACTATGGAAGGAAAAAGAAAGTGCAGGATTTGAGGAGTTTAAACCAATCCTAAATAAAGTGACAGTAAATCTGCCCAAGAGGCCCTGTGTCTTAGGCCACAGAAACGCTTGCCTAGCATGCACCAGGCCCGGGTTCAGCCCTTAGGACCACGCATACACGCACTTGCACTTTGTCTATCTTTTTTTTTTTAATCTTGAGACAGGGTCTCGCTATGCAGTTCAGCTGGCCTTGAGCTCACTCTGTAGCCCAGGCTGGCCTCAAACTTGCAGTGATCCTCCTGCCTCAGCCTCTCAGGTGCTGGGATCATAGGCCTGTGCCACCACGTCTCGGCTGCATGAATTCGTTCTGAGAAGATACACAGAGACATGAAGTTACAAGGAAGGCAGTCCTTGTAAATTCCCTTTCCATGGATAAGGAAATCATCTTTAAACTCTAACCACCTAGCACAGAGTATGGGATCCTTTATTCCTCAGCAGGGAGTCTGCTGGAGTACAGCTTTTATTGTCTGCCCAGGGTGGCAGGCCAGGGCCAAGGCCTAGGACAACTGCAGGCTTCATAGGTGCCTGGCAAACTCTGATGAGCAAATGGCGGGGAAGGAGGAGGGAGCAACGGAAGCTTTGTTAGTGCAGACAGCGGGCTGCAGGGCCTTCTGCCTCCAGCCAAGGTCCTCCTGAAATGACCACCCCCATCTCAAGCGGGATCCTGCAACAGTCCCAGACCTTGTGATGACAGGTGGCACCTGCCCGCCCACCCACCCACGCATCTGGCAGAGAGGTGCTTCAAGTCACCGATCCACAAAGGAATGGGAAAAGATCTCCAAATCCAGACTGACAGCAAACAAACACCAATGGTTTCTCTAAGAGTAGAGACACACAGCCGACGTCCAAGCGCACAGGACCAGTGATGTGGCGGCCAAGAGTAGCTGTGAGGACCACGCTGGGACCCCCACCCAGCACCTGCCTGCTGCTGCCCTGCTGGTTGTAATGAAGGCTTGGTCTCACCAGACATTTCTCATTTTGCAACAGAACCAGGAACCTGAGATTGCTTTGAGCAATCCCCTGATTTTTTTTTTTTTAATTTCCTAATTTTTAAATATTGACCATCAACTCTCTCTTCTTAGCAAATGGACTGAAGTCACCCCACTGCCAGCCAGGCCTCATAATCCAGAAACATGGGAGCACCCTTTTTCCTGCTCTGTCTCTGCTGGGAAGCACTGCCCGCATGCCAGCGTGACCCACACACCAGTGTCACAGCCTCAGACTGGTAGCACTCCCTATCTTGCCCCTCGGACCTCTCCCACCCTGCCCACAGAGAACCTCGGTTCCCAGAACCTGATTTCTTCTTGGTCTTCTGAGAGGCCCTGTCAGCCCAGCAAGCTGCTCTCTGGCCCCAGGCTGCCTTGGCATGGCACATGGCACACCAGCTTTGAGGCCTGCCCCTGTATCCTGCAGGGGTGGCTGCAGGACCTCCCTCTCCAGCGCTGCTAGGAGGCTGAGTAGGACCTTCAGGGGCAGCAGGGGGTGCGAGGCTCACCCAGGCTAAGTTACCCAGGTACCAGGGTGTGCAGGTCTCCCTTTCCCCTGCGTAGTGAAGGCAGAGCTCCTTCCATCAGAGGAATGCACTGAACACACTCCAGCAACCTTCCTGTCCCTTCAGGACACTGAAAACCAGCAAAGGCACACAGCAACAACTCTCCACTTGCATCAGGCTGCAGTTACCAGGGAGCTGTCACTTCATCCACGGACTGCTCCCTAAGTCACGCCGTTGGTGACTCCAGAGCGGGTCACTTAGAAACCACCAACAGAACCCTGACTGGAACTCTCCAGAGAATTCAAAGCTCATTGGCCACCAGGAAGGGTTAGCCCTCACTCCAAGCGTAGAGACCAACTGCAGCCATACACTGATCCCTGCCACCTCTGGGGACCTTTGATCTCGACACCCAGAGAAGCCAGCCCTGGTCCTGCCAACCTCAGAACTTCCTTACTAAACACAGCCCTCTTCCCAGTCTCCACCTCCACAGGCCTGTTGTCCCACTCTCTCTTTGGAGCATGGCACCTCCCCTCAGCACCTTCGTCCCTGTTCCTCTGCTGCTGCCGGGCTGCTCCCAGCAGGCTCCTCAGATCACAGGCGCTTGCTGGCGCTGCGTTTCCACAGCCAAGCTCTGTTGAAAGGAACCAGCAGGAACAGAATAAAGATGGGTCAGGTCACCCGGAGCTGCAGAAAGCAGCTTACGGGATGACACATACTTTTAACTACGCTCTGTCTACTTTTTGGCGATTACCAAGTTTTTGACCATGAACAGAATATTCTGACAGTCACAGGGAGCCCAGTTAAAAAACCAATGGTTTACTTTAATGTTACTTTGCAACAGGCGATCCCAGTTTCCCAACAATGCCATTCGGATCAGACACCAAGCAGGGAGTTCCTAAGAAATGCGGCACAGATGAACCAAAGATATTTCTGGATGAGCACGTGTGCAGGAAAGCACTCCCGGTCAGCAGGCCAGGCCCGCAGAAAAGGGAGTCAAATACCGGGGTGGTGGCTCAGGGGTACAGTGTGTGCCCAGAGTGCTTTAGCCACTGTGTTCAATCCCCAGTCAAAGAAGAAAAGAAAAGCACCCCAGAAACACCTTCAGAAGCAAACCCCAAACAACTGAGGGAGGTTCCCTCCTTTTTGGTCTCAAGCCCAGGCATCAAAGCCCAGGCTGCCCCTTTGCAGAGAGGGCTACAAAAATCCACCGGCCCCTCTCACCCCATAAACCGAGATTGTATCTGGTTCACCAAGGATTTAACAAGCCACACATTCAAGGGGCTAAGTAAGCACCGAGCCCGATACACAGCGAAACCTCAATAAAGACTATAAATATTTCCTTCCTGTGCTTAAACCACAGGCTGCAAAAGTTACACTGCCTTCTGCATCCACGGCAGAGGTGCAAAAAGTACAGCACCAGACTCAGGCTGGGAAACCTAACTGACTTCCCAAAACCCCAGGGCCAGCGGCCCCCACCTCTGCGGCCCAAAGCTTGCCTTCAGTAGCAGCTGCCAGGCTAATTACCTGGTGCCGGAGCTGTGACATCAAGCCCAGGGGCCCTGGACCACTTCCTCCCTCGCCCTGCACGCGGGCTGGCTTCGCCCTGCAAAGTGCTGCTGCCTAATTAAGCCCTGGGCCCCAGATGCACACAGTAATTGACTCTTCCGAGAGTCGATTCCTAGCTCAGGCAGCACCCGGGGACTCAACGGCGACTCCCCAAGATTTCTAGGAACACACAAAGAGAGGAGGTTTGTAGCCAGACCCCGATCCCGCCCCCCCCCCCCCCCCCCCCCCCCCCCCCCCCCCCCGCCCGACCCCGCACGTCCCGCTCTGCAGGTCTGGGCTAGATCCCCAGGGTAACCTGGCTACGCCCGGGAAAAAATGTCTCCGCTCCTGTAGCCCAGAAGCCACTAAAAAGTACACTTGCGTTCCGTGTGCCCTCGGGGCGCAGCGGCGCGACGCATTTTACAACACGGGTGCGCTCCTTTCCAAGCGCCGGGCTCAGGCCTGCACGCGGCCGGGACCAAGCCGAGCTCGGGGACACGGCGGCCCGGGTGATCCAGGCCCAGCGAAGGGGGCCCGCGCGCCTCACCTGCTTTCTCGATCCTGCCGGACATCTCGGGGCCGCGCCGGGCCGAGGCCGCCGCTGCCGCGGGGACAGAGCCGGGCCCGCTCCCTGCGCCCCGGGCCGCGCCTCAGGCCCGCGCCGCCATGCGGGCTCCGCGGCTGCGGCCGCGCGCTCGCCGCCCGCGCCCAGCGCCCGGCCGCGCCGCACGCCTCCTGCTCGGCCGCCTCGGCCACTCCGCCGCGCTCCCCAACGCACCGCCGCCGCCCTGGGCCCGCGAGCCGGCTGCCGCCGCCCGCCGCCCGCCGCCTGCCCGGCCTGGGCCGCGGCCACGGCGCCACCTGCCGGAAGCGCGAAAGCCGCATGCTCACACAGCGCCCCCTGCCGGCCCGGAGGCGCTCCCGCCCCCGTCGCAGCGCCCCCTGCCGGCCCGGAGTCCCCCCGCAGGCAGGGCCGCGCACCCGCTCCACACCTCGTATCCTGCAACCTAGGAGGACCCGGACACGCAGGCCTGGTGCTGACACCCCAGCCCTGCACGGATGGCCCGGAGCCTGAGCCTCAGGCAGCCCTGCTGGGCCAGAATTCCCACCCCAGGACACGGGACGACCGACTGCGGCCCACCAGCCTATTGCATGTTCAAGACAGCCCAGCCTGGGCTAGGTGTGAGACCCTGACTCCAAAACAAGAAAAGGTCATTCATTTAAGATCTAAGATACTAATTAGGGCCACACACTATGCCTAAAAGATGGGCATAATTGATTCTTCCCTCCAAGGAGTTCAGGACTTTGCTGGGGGGTCAAGGGAAAGGTGCCCATTCTTTAGGGAATGGGATACTGAGCAGCAGTACCTTTTAGCAGCACAAAGGAGGCTCAAATGCATGGAGATCAGGCTCCTCCTTCCCATCTTCAGCCAAAACAGAATTTAAATAAGCAGTACAGAACCAGCCTGGCTCGTTTGGCCCCCTGTTTCCTTCAAAATTCACACATTACAAAAAGGAAAGGGTTCTGGAGAGATATCTCAGTGGAATAAACGCTTGCCTGGCAAGCACAAGGGCCTGAGTTCAATTCCTGGTCTCCACCCTAACTCAAAAAAAAAAAAAAAAAAAAAAAAAGAAAAGAAAGGAAGGCCAGGGAAATATCTCAAATACCGGGGCAGACTAAGGGCCTATTTAGGCAAGCTCAGGGACCGGAGTTCAGTCCCTGGTAACATGGACCACGTGGGCCCTGCCCTCAGATTCACAGAGCCACCTACTGAGTCCTGGTGTGGCAGCGCACACCTATCATCCCAGCTCTGGGGAGGCTGAAAACAGGAGGACCGCTGCAAGTCTGAGCTACATAGTGAGACCCTGTACCAAATACATAAACATTTTTTAAAAGTTTTTTTGTTTGTTTGTTTTGTGCAGGGTCTCATTATGCAGCCCAGACTCATAGTGATCGTCCTGATTTCTGCCTCCCTAGTGCTGGGATAACAGGCATGCGCCACCACGCCCAGACTCCATCGCTGGCTCAGCGCATGTGAAGGCGGGGCTGGTGCAGCATGCGGTGCCAGGGACCAGACCCTGGACCCTGCACTTATCTAAGCAAGTGCTTAGTCCTCTGAGCTCTAACGCCGGCCCTTACTTTAAAAAAAAATTAAAACACTTTAAGCTAGCAATGGGGATAGAACTTGGGGGAGACATGAGGAAAAGGTTAAGATGGTTCATGTAACCAGAGAATCCTATTTCCCGCTCCTGGACACTCTCAAGGGTCACTGATTCTGTCACTGACAGCCAGCCATAGCTGGTGGACACATCTCCAGAGTCCACAATTCACCAGCTACGCCCTCCAGGGGAAAAAGCAACACCAGAGATTGACAAATTGATTTCTCTCCTCTCTCTCTCTCTCTCTCTCACATCAGTTATTTAATTAAGTTCTTAATAAATTTAGAACACTAATTTATGAGGATAAATTTCATTTGTCAGAGCAAAAATGGATTGCAGGTAGCCCTGGAGCTGAGGAACAGCTTTGGTTTTTGCTAAAATCTGTGAGCCCACCACTTTCTGATCCACCTTGCGCTGCTCTGAAATCTGGTGTCTCTCTCTCAGTGTCGAAGATCTCACCCTGCTGGTGTCTGGGTTTCTGCAGCTGCTTCTTGAAGTAAGCATTGGTGAGATGTTTGGGGCTTTTCACTTTGCTGCTACCAATTTTTGTAGAGGTGGCAATGACAAATTTCTAGTGTGTTCTTGGGAGAGGAACACGATTAAGGCTAAGAGGCCCAGTCACACGTAGCAAGCCACTGGCCAACTGCTTCAGGAAGACCACTCTCCTGCCTCCGTGATGCCAGCCTGGTGAGGATGATCAAGATGGAGCCAGGAGTGGTGCTAGCTTGAAGTCTCCTCATATGCTGACTGAAGGGTTTCTCGCCAGGGCTCGAGAGCTTTCGGGGCACATCTTTGGTAGGGTAGCACGTAGGCATTTTTCGTGTACTTCCATTCTTGTCCCTACTGACTGGTTTTGTGATCAAAGCAAGAACCTGCTCCTTTTTTCCTTCTCAACCTTTGGCTTAGCAGCTGTGTACTTTCTCTTGCACAAAGCCTTTCTGGAATACGTAGCCGATCGGGAGTGTCTACCAATTCCTCTAAACAGGGCAGGAGTTCGGCTGCAGTGGGGCTGCCCCTTCTTGGACCTTTTTATCTTCACCTTATCCTTCTTACCAGTACCACTGGCAGAAACCTTCTTGGTTTTGGGTTTCTTCTCTTTAGTGTCTGACTTCTCAGTTTTTTTACCCACTATGTTGCAAGATGGGAAAGAGAACTAAGTTCCCAACTTCCGATCTATAAGCAGCTCATTTCTATTTTTTTATGGCTGGCTCAGCCTGCCCTAGGGTTGGGGCCGGCGCAGCATGTGGTGCTGGGAATTGAACTGCGGTCCCTGCAGTTGCCTAAGCTTGCCTAAGCAGGCGCTTTAGACTCCTGAGCCAACTCACTGGCCCAAGCAGTTCATTTCTTTTTGAGATAATGATTGATTGCTTGGAGCCAGAGTTGCACTGCCTAGCTTTCCAGGCAGCTGCATTGCCAGGCAAAGCCTGCCCCAGGCCTGGGTCCCTGGCTCCAGCCCTGCCAAGGCTGCCTGTCCTCCAAACTGAGAAGGTCCAGGGTTTCAAGTCTAAAGTCTAGGTGCAAAGTAGAAAATTGGGCTGGTGGTTACTAGGTGCAGACAGGGTTTGGGGACCGAAGAGCAAATGCAGATGTCATTAACGTCATGACATTCTGAAGGGCAAGGGGTTGGGGAGGAGTAAAGTCCTTTGCAGATGGGCATGGTCATAGTTAGGGCTTTGGAACTTGGTAAATAGACATCATTCGCCCCAGGTGGTTGTAGTTACACACAGACACAGGGAGCAAAGTCCTCAAGGCCTGCTCTTGGGGCCCAGGGCTTTGTCCAATGCCGGAGCCCACACTGTCTGGATCATTCTCACGGCTCCTGTCTGCTGAGCTAATTCCAGGGTATCCGTGGCTCTTGGCTGTGACGTCATTTCTCCCCGAAAGCCTTTCTCCAGTGCCCCAGAGGGGCCCAATTCCTAGACTGAGTGGATGCTAGGTTTCAGTCGCAAGCCCAGCTCTGGGTAGGGACCAGAGGGATCGGACTCACAGACTGGGCCAGGCCCAGGCCCAAACACTGCCTGCCCGGTGTGAAGCCCACACTCTGATCCTGTGTGCTCAGAGCCACCCTCCACCCGGTGGTGAAGGGCAAAGCTAGGGTCAGCAGTCACCACGGGTCCCCGCGCTCCTAACAACCCCAGAGCACACCCAGGGACTCCCCAGGGTTCCTAAACGAACCCCGTGGTGAATTTTCACTACCCTTCTTTGGGTCACATGCCTGTTACTGAACCGGACGAAGGATAGGCTGGGTACACTGGCCAGGCCCAAGAACTATGCCAGCGGACACAGAGGAGCCAGCAGCCAGGAGCAGGGGTGGGGAGCCTCCTAAAGCACAGCCAGGGCAGGGGTGCCAAGGCAGGCCACAGGTGCCAGCGTGGCACCACACACTGGAGAGGCAGGGATCCTCCTGCCTCAGCCTCCTGAGTGCTGGGGTTACAGGTTGTGCCACTGCACCCTTCCATCTCTTGTGTCTGTTTCTTGTCTGCCCCCTTTGGGGGACTGAGCACTGTGACCACAGGGCCTCCCTTGGGGCTGACTCAAGAAGTGTTTTCTTCTGTTTTGCTAAACATGTGCTCTGCTATACACCTCACCCCAGTGCCAGACTCTGTGACTGAGGGGGCACAGTGGGTGGAGCTGCCGGAGACACAGCCAAGGCCACCCAGGGGACAGGCACTGCATTTCCTGAGAGAAGGGGCCACAGCAGGCTTGGGAGGCAGCTCTGGTGGTCTTAGGTTCAGTTCTCAGTGGGGCAGGGAAAGACGTGGGGAAGGGCACGCCACAGGAGGAGTGCCACCAGCCGTGGTCGGGGGACACCAGGCTGGCACAAGGATAGCATCGGGGCCAGGGGTTCCTTGGGAAAAGCAGCCCAGCACAGAGTAAGCAGCACCCCGCTAGGCTGTGGAGTGTCTTGAAATGCCTGTACCCGGCCCTGGGGTGGCTGAGGCCGGGTGAAACATAGGCGTCCTGCCCGGGTTAGAAGGGGGCGGTCCGGGTCTGCGGACCCAGGCAGCCTGTGGCTCTGCGCTGCTGACGTCAGAGTGCTGGGGCTTCCGTGGGCTTCGCCAGAATTGCTCCTCCAGGGCCACACCACCCCTACACCCCCTAGCCTCGGCGGCTAGAGACGGGGTGGTTTGATGCCAGGAGAAAGAAGAGCTTCCCGAGCCCTGCCGAGCCGAGGCCAGCCTGCGTAGCCGTGCTACCCCACCTGCAGGGCATCAGCGTGCCACAGCATCCAGGACAGTGTCCGGGGCTGGGAAGCGACATGACTCTCAGCCTGCTGCAGTCAGGGCCTACAAGACCAGGGGTTTGAGCCAATCTGCAGGCTGCCTGGTCACCTCCTCGCACTCAGGGTCAGGGTAAAGGAGGAACCTCCCCTCCGCACCCGCGGTCCTCCCGGTGCAGACAACACAAGGCTATTGGGACAAGAACCACTGACATGGTTAGTAAGGGCGGGAGGCTGGCGGTCCTGCGCTCCCTGGGCTCGGCCTGCGCGCCGCACCTGTATGAACGCCCCGCAGCACTGCGGGTGCGGAGGCCGCAGTGGTCCGTAACGAGAGCTAACCCTTCTGGCCAGTGCGCCCCCAGCATATTTCAACTCTGGCAGTCATCGCGGAGCAGGCGTCTGGATGGCGGCGAGTGCATGAGCATCACACATGGGTAGAACGGAGCTGCAGGAAGTACAAGCGGCCCTGGGAGCCGAGCTGCCCGCCGGCAAAGTCGCTCGACCGCGCCTCCAGGCCCCTTCCTCCTCTCCAGGCAAACCCACAGACCAGAAGCGCTCAGGACGCTCAATCCCGAACCCGCCTTCCCAGACAGGTACTCTGATTGGCCCACCTGCCTCCCCTCCCATCCAATCAGGTCTGGCCAGGTGGGTGGGGCTCAGCTGCTAGAGTCCCACTCAGCACAAAGCAGGACCTAGGCCAGCGGCCTCTGCTGCAGCTAAGACCAGCGGTCATCAAGTGTCCGGTGAGTAGCCACATCTTCACAGTGCGTCACAGGGTAAGGCACAGCGCCGGGAAGCCCCCCGCTTGGAGGGCACGCCCCCTGTCACCTTCGTCGCTTCGCGCAGCTCTGGAGTCCTCTTTCGTAAGTATCTTTGCAAGGGGTGCTGAAACACACCCTGCGTGCTGCCGCCGAGCGCCGCTCAGCGGCGAGGCGGGCTCCCGGAACGGCAGTGTCTCCATCCTCCTTGCTCACCAGATCCGGCACCGGGCGACTCTGGCTCCTCCCCCAAGTCAAAACGTCCATGGAAGGGAAGCATTTTGAATCAACTTAGGGCATGGAAGAAGCCACGACCGCAAAACGGAAGGTGCGCGGTGGGGGCCACCTGCTCAGCTCGCTGTGTGCTGCTCCTCGGGCTTGGACCCCCAGGTTGCTCGGCACCTCAAGCTTCATCTCTCTTTCTGCTGTGAGCTCTGTGTGGATCACACATCTGTCTTCAAGAGCAAGGGAGACCTACACCTGGTGCCTGGTCTCCAGGAGCGCAAGGGACTTGGAGATGGACGTCCCAGGAGCTCTTCTAGGAGTCCTATGGCGAGAGGTATCAGCTAACAGACCTCGGGCATGGCTCGCTCAGCAGCTCCAGGTGCCAGGGACGCAGAAGCACACCTGCAATCTCCACACTCAGGAAGCTGAGGCAGGACACGAGTTTGAGGCTGGCCTGGGCTATATTCCAAAATACTGTCACAAAGCAAAGCATCATACAGAATAAGATACTTAGGAATACAATTAACCGAGGAGGCAAAATATATGTATACTACAAACTATGAAATATTTCTGAAAAAACTTAAAGAAGATCATAAATGGGAAGATGGCCATGTGGATGGGTGGAAGTCTTTTTTGAGGGGCAGGACTGGGGTTCAAATTCATGACCTTGCACTTGCCAGGCAGGCACTTGTGCCACGGATCTATCTCCCCAGGCCCAGGGATGGAAGTCTTAACACTGTGAAGATGTCAGTGCCACCCAGAGGGGTCCACAGATTTCTACAATCTCTCTCAAAACCCAGGGGTGGCTGTGCAGCCAGGCATGGTGGCACATACCCATAAATTGCTGCAGCTGGAGGCTAAGGCGGGGAAACCGCTTCAAGCGTGAGGCCAGCTTGGGCTGCACAGTGAGTTCAGGCATACCCTGAATTACATAATGAGACCCTGTGTCAAAACGTGTTTTTTTTTTAGAAACAGAAAAATTCACTCTAAAGTTTGTATCAAATCGCAAAGGATGCTCTCTCAGTCTGCGTTGTGTTGCTGTGCAAAATCTGACATTGGGTGCTTTACAAGGAAAAGAGGCTTGCTTCACGTGTTTATGTACGTATGCCGGGGACAGAAGACAGGGCTTTGCACAGAGTGGAGGAACACCGCGGCTCAGAGCCACAGCCTCAGCCCCAGGGAGCCTTGCTTGGCTCCAGGCTTTGGAGGCAGAGAAGTCCAAGTTCAAGTGTATCATAACAAGACAGAAGGGGGGGTCGGTGAGATAGCTCAGTGGACTAAGCGCCCATTTAGGAGGCAAACACAGAGACTGGGGTTCGATCCCTGGTACCCCATGCTGAACTGACCCCAGCCCCGGGTATGCTGAACCAACCACCAAATCTAGGAGTGAAGGCGCACACCTGTAATCCCAGCACTGGGGAGGCTGAAAACAGGAGGATCACTACACAAGTTAGAGCTGCGCAGGGAGACCCTGGACCAAATTAAAAACAAACAAGCAAACAAAAAACAAAACAAGACGGACGGGGCTGGTGTGGAGCTCAGCACTTTGACTCGCGTGCACAGCCCCTGGGTTGTCCCCAGCGCCACACATGCGCACTAACCCAGACGTGTGTAGTGGACAGCACCACGTGGCTGGCGCAACATGCAAAGGAAGCCAATCGGGCAGGTGTCCTTCCTGCACTACAGCCTTCTCTGTGGCAGCCAAGCCAGTCCTCTGAGACCTCACATAGTCCCAGCAGATGGGGATTCACCTCTTCCTCAAGTGGTACTGGACCCCCTCATCCCTCTATAAGGCCCTACCACCTGTCGTACTGTTGTCCTGTCAGACTGTTGTATCAAGGTCAAAGGTTCCAGCCTGGGGAACCCCATGACACAAACCAGAGCTGGCCCACCGCAGACACCAAATAGCTTCATGTTCTTGAAGAAGAACAAAGAGGGAGGACTTCCATTTCCTGATTTCAAAACTCCCTATAAATCAAAACAATGTGGAAAAAAAAAAAACAGTGTTGTAAAGCTGGGCATGGTGGTGCATACCTGTAAACCCAGCACTCAGGAGGCTGAGGCAGGAGGATTGCCATGAGTTTGAGGCCAGCCTGGGCTACATAGTGGGTTCAAGGCCAACCTGCACTACACAGCAAGATCCTATCTCAAAAAACACAAACAAAACCAGTGTGGTATTGGAATAAAGACTTGGAGCAGTCAGGGCTGCTGCTTGGTGGCGGTGGGGGTGGGGGTGGGGGTGGGGTGCTTGGCTGGTGAGCTGAGGCCCAGGGCTCTATCGCCACCACTGCGGAAGAAAGCAAGGCGGACCTGGCGTGGGGGCGAACACCTGTGACAGCAGCCCTCGGCAGGCTGAGGCAGAGGGATCACCAAGAATTTCCACTGGTGGGGCTGGGGAGATAGCTCTGTAGCATAAGTGCCTGCCTGGCAAGTGCAAGGTCATGAGTTCAAACCCCGGCCCTGCAAAAAAAAAAAAAAGAAGAAGAAGAATTTCCAGTGCAGCAGAAAGGAAAACCAACGAATAAGCCTCTGCATACAGGTTTTGATAAGAAGGCCAGCAGCACCCAATGAGAAAAGGTAACTAAGTGTGTTCCCCAGACTGAATATTCACACACAAAAGCCAAGCTTGGACCCTTGGCCCCACTTACAAAAATGCACGCATTCTGAAATATAAGGCCTAAAACTCTCAGAAGAAAAGAGATCGAACGCTTCCCAACATCGGCTTTGGCAGCGACTGCAAGCTGCGGGCAAGCCTCCTGCCTCGGTCTCCCGAGCGCTGGGATTGCAGGCACATGGCCCAGCAGTGATTGTTTAATACCAAGGCACAGAAACAAAGTTACACAAATCACTTCATGAAACATCTTAAGCTTTGTGCATCGAAAGATACCATTGGCTCTGGGGATACCTGACTAAGGCAGATCACCCTGTGCAATTGTATTCAAATATTGAATATTGAACTGTGCATTATTGGAAATGTTTTTTTCAAATTTTTATGTATCTATTAATCTTCTGTCTTTTTTGAGGCAGGGTCTCTATGCAGTTCAGGCTAGCCTTGACCTCGCTTTGTAGACCAGGCTGGTGTTGAAATCACAACCAGCCTCCTGACTCAGCCTCCCAGGTTCTGGGATTACAAGTGTGGGCCACCATGCCTGGCTGGAAATGTTTGGTTTTTGTTTTAAATAAAAAAAAGATGCTAGGGCAAACCAGAGAGCTCAGTAGATTAAAGCACCTGCTTAGGCAGGCACAGGGACCAGGGTTCAACACCCAGCGTGCCATGCCAGCATGGCCCCCAGGATGCACTGAGACAGCAACTGAGACTGGGCAGGGTGGCGTGTGCCTGAAATCCCAGTGCTGGGAGGCTGAAGACCCAAGGATCCCCATGGATCCGCTCTGCGTAGCGAGACCCTGTAGACTCTGTACTAAATACGTGAAAAAGCTGCTGTGCGCCACGTGTGGAGGCCACTTCTACAGTTCCACCCCCTCCACAAGCAAGAGGGTGACCAATTCAAGGCCAGCTCTACTTCGCCTCAAAATACAAGATATAAAGGGCCAGGGATATAGCTCAGTAGTAGAGAACCCCAGTTTCAACTCCTAGTACAAAAATAAAAAAGACCCTTCCACTAGACCAAAGCTAACCCACAGAATGGGAGAAAATATTTTCAAATCATTTCTCTAGTAAGGCATTATCCACAATATATACAGAACTCTTAAAACTCTACAATAAGAGCAACAAACAGGAAAAAAAAAAAATCAAAAAAGGGGCTAAAAGCCAGGCATAAAGGTGCAGGCCTGTCATCCCAGAACTCAGGAGGCTGAGGCAGGACTATCATCCTGAGTTCGAGGCCAGCCTGGGCTACATAGAGAAACCCTGTCAAAAAACAAAAGCGATGATTAGGGAAGTGGGATTGCTGGGCGCGCTGCAGGTGTCTGCCCGTGTGAGCGGCCGGCTGGCTTCCTCACACAAGTGAGTAAACATCACAGATGGCCTGCTGAGTGGGGAAGTTGTGCAAGAAACGTAGTAAACAAGAGCGACTCTCGCTGGCCTCGCTCCCACCCTCCCGCGCATCTCTGCTGCCCCCTAGTGGACATGTGGAATCTTTAAATTCAAAGACTAGTAATAATGTGCAGGGATTTTACAAATCTCCTCCTCCCTGGTTCTTTTCTGTCTCTCCCTCTCCCGTCCTCCTTCCCCCCTTTTTTTCTTCCTTCATTTCTTTTTTTTTCTTCCTTTCTTTCTGAAGCAGGGTCTTTCTATGTTGCCCAAACTGGCCTTGAATTCCAGGGCTCTGGCTGGCACTCCGTATGCACCACCATCCCTGCCTACAAAGCGTTTAAATTTTTAAACGTATGTGCTCATCATTTAAAATATGAACCAAACAGGCATATGAAATAAAGCGTGAAGGGTGGGCATGGCGGTGCACGCCTGCAACTCCATCACTCAGGAGGCCGAAGCCAGAGGATCGCCTCGAATTTGAGGCCAGCGGAGCTGCACAGTGAGCTCGAGACCAGCCTGAGCTGCAGAGGGAGACCCTGTCTCAAAACAAACAAACAACAAAACAAAAACTGCGAAGAGCCCATTTTCACTTGCGAGTCCAGATTTTTCCCTGTGAAATCCATGCACAGGTTTGTGATATTTTTTCTTTTTTGTTTATTTATTTATTTATTTGATACAGGGTCTTGCTACACAGCTCAGATTCTCCTGTCTCCACCTCCTCAGCACTGGGATTACAGGTATGTGCCTCCAGACCCAGTCTTGGTGGCCAGCTTGGTGTGCCCGGGGTGGGCTGGCACAGCATGTGGTACCCAGGATCAAACCCAGGTCCTTGTACTTGCCAGGGAGGTGCTTAGGCTGCTGAGCTATCGCCCCAGCTCTGTGACATTTTCAGGAATGTCGTCTCCCCTTGGCCCCAAGAATCCTGGCCATTTGCACTGTGGTTGCCGTATTTTCCCTGAGGTGAAGCACAGGTTACAGAATGGGGCGTTTCATTTTGGGGAGTTCACGTTGTTTTGTTTTGAAACAGAGCTGCACTATGCAGTTCAGGGTGGCCTTGAATTCCCCAGGCTGGCCTCAAACTCAGTGATCCTCCTGCCTCAGCCTCCCGAGTGCTGGCATGACAGGTGTGTGCCACCACGCCCGGCTTAGTTCCATGTTTTGAAATGTACTACCTGCGTGGAAATTACGGACTACTGAGCATGGTACACGTTTCAGCTGCGCTGAGAGGACAGACAGGTTTTCCGTAGTGTTAACTCCAAGAACGGTTTTTATGTTTTATTGAAAACCAGCCTGGTTTACTTCAGCCTCTAAGAGCCCACATGAGTAAAAGTAAGTGAGCACTAGCAGCCAGCTGTGTTTTTATTTTTCCTAAATGGGAAATTAGCCAGGTATGGCGGTGCGTGTCTGTCATCCCAGGCCCTGGGAAGCTGAGGCAGGAAATCTTCCCAGACTGTGCTGTGGGGAAGAAAGGAGGCTTTGCTATGCTTGCTATAACAGTGGCGGTGCTGTCCAATCCACTCTATCAGTTGCAGTTCTCATTAAGCATATTGTCTTAGTTACTCTTTTCTAGTTGTTGGGACAAATACCCGACACACAGGCTTAGAGAAGGAAAGGTTTATTTAGCTCACAGTTCCTGGAGGTTTCAAGACACTGCCCCAGCTCTGTAGGGTCTGGAGGAGGGGCTGGGGTGCTGCCGTGTCCAGAACGATCCGCTCCATACCTCTAAGAGAGGCCAGCAGGCCGGGTGGAAGGGAGCTGGGGAGGTTCGTGCTGCGCCTCTCTGGCCCCGCCCCTCAAGCCCCGCCCTGGTCCTTTGGCCCCGCCCCTCGAGCTGCGTGTTTGACAGGCCCACGATTTATGTGACGCTTTGGGAGAACAATTAGATACAAACCATAACACATATGTAATGAATATCTTTCATCGGTGTAAACTTACTGAGCATTTCCGATGGTTGTATATAGTATTCTGTGACATGGCATAACAAATGTGTTTATGTCACTTTCTGATTGGGCGCTTACACTGGTCAAATATTTGACAGTACAACAAAACAGCAGTAAGCACCATGGACAGGCGCTCCTGTGCTCATATTCCTGGAGGGGAGGTCCCGAAGAGCCACTGCCGTAAATGAGGAGGTGTGGAGACGCGCAGGAGACTGGACAGTGGAATACAACCTGGAGGAGCTGTGTTGGACTCTGCCAGCTCTTAGAGAGGTGACGGAGTGCAGCACTTCAGGTCCTCGCAGGGAAGGACCAGGCCCAAGTCCTGCCGCCCCCTTGCTGAGCCACCTTTACGGTGTCTCACCGCCCAGGCCTCCGTTTCCCCATCTGCCACTCGGTGATCTCACCCACGTCTGTCTCCTGTGGGTGCTTCACGTGCAAAACAGGGCTGTGAGGACCTCATAGGCGATTAAAGTGACCAAGCCAGGCATGGCAACCCACACCTGCGATCCCACGCTTGAGAGGCTGAGGCAGGAAGGCCACTGAGGCCCCCCGCACTGCAGAGCGAGACCCTGTTTCACATGACAGGCCAAGGATGGCAGTGTGCACCTGTAATCCCAGCACTCGGGGGGCTGAGGCAGGAGGATCACTGCGAGCTCAAGACCAACCTGGACTAAAAGAGGGAGCTCATGGCCAGCCTGCACTGCAGAGCGAGACCCCGCCTCAAAGAGAGAGAGAGAGAAACAACCACAACGACAACAATAAATATTCCAAATTGAAAAGAGCTCAGTTACTTTTTCCTTGTTCCTAGAGCAAAATACCTGACACCCAAAGTTAAGGAAGGAAAGGTTGACTGAACGCAGTTAGCGGAGGTCTCAGTCCATTCTCAGCTGGCTCCAAGGCAGAGCGGTGTGGGGAGCCGCGGAAGCCAAAAATCGTCAAATGTGTGTAGGTGGGACTGGGCCTCAGGGTCTAAAGCAACGGAGCTACCCCAGTCCTGCGATCAACATCCTGCCTGGTTAAGACCAGCTGTGAGTCGCCAGGTGCCCTTGTGCCACATGCCACTAACTTTGCAAAGGTAGAGATAAGCGTGTGTTTTGCTGTGCTCGGGGTCTCCTTGCCTAGCTTTTCCTCATTCGTGCTGCCGTTTCTCCCTGGGTAAAGCCAATTGCACGGAGACCAACGCATCCCTTTATTTGGTGCCCAGACAGGGACCCCGTATGAGATAAGCACGGGCGGCAAAAACACGTCCCAAGGGCACACATAAAAAAAAAAAAAAAAAAAAAAAAAAAGACGGGTTTGAGCCAACGATATTCACCACAGGCTCACATCGATGCTGACACACTAGGTATGGGACTTAGAGACTCACCTGGGCCAAAAACAGGCTCCCGAGGGCCAGAGGGGGCACAAGACAGAGGGCGGCAGCTCGTGGAGGCGGCACACGGCAAAGAGCCGAGGGGGGGCGGGGGCGGCAGCAGCGAGAGAGGCCGAGGCGCAGGGCGAGGCTCTGTACACCCGGTGCGGAGGACCCGCCTCGGGGAGGGTGTAGCACTCACACGCACCACCCCAGCATCGGATCGTCAATCACCACAACCGCACCCTCTAGAGTCCGCCCCAGGACTACGTGAGGCTCTGCGGGGAGAACCAGACACAGGCCCCAGCCCAAAACAGCCTGACGTCCTTCAGCAATGGAAAGCGATATGCCATTGACGCATAATACAACTTGGAGCCAGGCACAGTGGTGCCGGCTGGGAGGCGGAGAGGGGAAGAGCGCGAGTTCGAGCCCAGCCTGGCAATTTAGCAACTTGATGAGATCCTTCCTCGTGAGAGTCGCATCCGTGTGTCACCTCCCCGGGATGGATGCAGCTGTTAAGCACCACAGATGTGTACTAAAAACATGAAAAATCGTGAAATCGTTTTTAAAGGGCCAGGGATGTAGCTCAGGGAGAAGGCCCCGGCTTAGCCCCCCGTACTGCAAACAACCGAAACAGCCAAGCACTCTTAGGTGAAGAGCCCAGAGAAGACTCAGAATGGAAAAGGCAGCCCGGGTGACGCGCCACTTGGTTTCATTTACAGAGATTCTCAGCAGCGAGGAACAGGTGTCCCTCAGGGCCATGGCAAGTGAAACAAACAGACTTAGAGGCTCTTTTTACTTGTTTATTTAGCTTGTTTGTTTGTGCTGGAGACAGGATCTCCTTATGTAGCCCAGGCTGGGCTCGAACTCACCGCTTTCCGCCTGCCTCAGCCTCCCGAGTGCTACTATCAGGTGAGAGCCACCACAGCCGCCTACCGCAAGCTTAAGTATCCCAGGGTTTCCCTTATATGAGGAAACCAAAATGTATTGAAGATCAAAACGGGGTAGTGGAGCTGAAGGCCGGTGGAGCCAGGACCTGTTCCCGCCAGCGCCCTGGGGTGAGGTCCTTCCGTGCGGCCCACACCTGATGAGAAAAGGAAGAAACTCCTCAAATGAAAAAAACTGCAAAAACAGGAAATAGGTACAGAGGGTCTCTTCATGCCATTTCTTACACCGGCCATCACAAGTGTGTGAAGTGTGCAAGGCAAGCCCCCTCCCCCACCCCTGCCTCCGCCGCCTCGGCCCCGCAGGGTGCACGCCTGTTTCTACCCCTGGCTGTGCTTCCCACGCTTTCTCAGACCAAACTTATCATTAGCTGTTAATTGTCGCCACGACAAGCCGTGAGATCACGTGTGGTCTCAGAAACGCCATTGCTAGACGTCAAATTTCTGGGTGGAGAAACATACGCCAAGTTGGCACGCCTGCCATTTAATCCTCTAGGAAGATCCTGCAATCTGGGCATGGGGACGCGCACCTGGGACCCCGGCACGGCGCAGGAGGCCGAGGCAGGAGGCTCCCTGGGAGCTTGAGGGCAGCCTGGGCTGTGCGGGCAGAGCCTGCCTCAAAACATCAATGGCATCAAGTAGTTTTGAGCCCAGCCTGGGTGACTTAGTGATTTAGCGTGACTCTGTCTGAGTACAAGGACTGAAAAGGGCAGGAGTGTGGCTCGGTGCCTTCTGGTCCAGTCCCTGGGGCTGAAAAGGAAGAAGAGAAAGAAAGAAGATTGAAAGAGAGAGAGAGAGAGAGAGAGAGAGAGAGAGAGAGAGGCGTGCTGGGGTGGCACCTCCTTGGCACTCACCCCTGTCCAGGTACTGCCTGCTTGGTGGCAAGGAGCCAGCCACGGTGCTCTCTGAGTACCACGCTGTCCTTAGGTGAAACACAAAGGCGCCTCGTCTTTGGGGCCCAGGTCCTAAGAGGCCACCGATCTGCTCACCAACACAACCCTTCTCTCTGCTTTGCTTTGTCACTGAGGACTGCCCTGTGTGGACTCCGTCCCATTCCTCATTTTCCACAGAGAAGATGTCCTCATTTTCTCTGACATTTCTCTTCACCTCCAGCCACAGAGAGCCCTGGAAACTCTTCTTGTCTCCTTGAGTGACGCTTCTGAAAACAAACGCTGTCATTTCTTGCTTCCCAGGAGGGAAAAGACCAAGTCCAACCCCCTACACCCGGCTCACAAACTAGAACCGTAGAGGTTGACGCCGGAGGGGACTCGGGCCAGGTGGCCTCCAGGAGCTCCGCTCAGACCTGCGCTGTCACCGGGGTGTGCTGGGCTCCCTCAGGTCATGAGATGACCCTAAACCCAGTGTTGAATGCGACCCTGGAAGGTTGCCCCCAGCTGCAGCTCCCACCTCAAAAGAGGGGTCCACATGGGAGAGTCCAGCCCAGGCCGGAGAAGGCCAGGAGCCTGGTGGTGGTGCGTACCTGTCATCCCAGCACTGAGGTGGCCGAGGCAGGAGGACTGCTCTGAGCTCAAGACTGACTTGGGCTACAGAGTGAGACCTGTCTCAGAGAAACAGAGAGAGGGAGGCTATTGTCTTAGTTACTTTTTACTCGTTGCTGGGACAAATACCAACACTCAAAATGAAGGAAGGAAAGGTTTATTTAGCTCACGGTTCCTGGAGGTTTCAGTGCATATTCGGCCGGCTGCAAAGCAGACTGGCACATGGCAGAGGGCAGCCTTCCATGGCAGCGGGCAGAGAGCAACAGCGTGAGTCTGTCTCTCTTTATATCACATTCAGGCTCTCTGCCTTAGCCTATCCATTTTAGGCCACACCCATAATCCCAGCAGTGCTCAGATCCATAGTCCCATCAGTACTAAAACACATAATCCCAGTGGATCATGAGTCAACTAATCCCAGCAGTACTCAGACCCATAGTCCCATCAGGACTAAAACACATAATCCCAGTGGACCATGAGTCAAGTCTCAAACTCTAGAAGTCCCCGCCCCATGATTGCATGAGGCTTTGGGGGGACAACTAGACATAAACCATAACGGCTATCTAAGCCACTGGGGCCAAAGCCTCGAGGTCAGGCGTGTACCACATGAGCTGTGGTCCGTTCTTAATTCAGGTGATGGTCACACCTGCCTTCTAGCTCAGCAGAGCTGGGGAGGCCCTCCAGGCCCTGGGTTGGAGAAGCCCTTCCGCAGATGCGACGGCGAGTTTCTGCTTTCCCCTCTCCCACATCTGGAAGCCCCACCACCCCCTCCTGTCCCCAGCCCAAGTAACCTCACAGGTGGTGTTTTCCTTTTAATTAAAACAGCTCTGGGCAGGTGGGATAGCTCAGCGACTAAGCGCCTGCTCAGGCAAGCGCAGGACTGGGGTCCGATCACCGTGCCAGCCCCTCCCTTAGGGTGTGCTGAGCTGGCCGCAGGCCTGTAATCCGAGGGCTGGGGAGGCTGAAAACAGGGGACTATCACGTGTCCAAGCTGTGTAGTGAGACTCTGTAACAATGAAATGCATAAATAATAATAATAATAATAATAATAATAATAATAATAATAATAATAATCAGTTTTCACCCAGTACAGCAGGCCCAGAAACCAGGCATGGTGGTGCACGCCTGTAATCCCATTTCTGGGAAGGCTGAGACAAGAGGATCACTATGAATCCGAGCTGCGTAGTGAGACCCCATACCAAATAGATGAATTAAATATATGATTCTTGAAAAAAAAATTTAAAAGCCCAGTTCTTATCAACCCCGCCCCCCCCCCCCCCACTACTCAGGCAGCGTCACAGTCACTGCACAAACTATACAAATAAAGAGCAGCAAAAAAACGTGGGTAGGGGGCGCTCGACTCTGTGGCCGCGAGCTAGGAAATCTGCTCAGGGCATTTCATCAAAGACCTTCCGAGAGAGACCCTTGGAGTTGAGATTTTTAAGGCTCGAGAGAGGGTCTCACAGTGCAGTCCAGGCTGGCCCTGAACGCACCGTGCAGCCAGGCTGGCCTGGAGCTGCTGGCGCTCCTCCTGCGTGGCCTTCTGGGTGCTGGGATTGCGGGCCTGCGCCCCCGCAGCTGGCTCCCAGACCCCCCACTTCTAGCTGTCTAGGGTCACCAGTCCTGGCCTTGGTCTGGGGCCAGCGGCTCTCGGGCGCCGGGCAGCCGCCACTAGAGGGCGGCACAGCCCCGCGGAAGGCCAGCAGGGGCCGCCCTCGCCCCAGCGCCCTGAGTGCCGGGTGGGTGCCGCAAAGTGAACCCCGACACCGTGTCCAGCTGGGCTCTTCCACCTTCCCGCCCGCGGCCAGGGCCACAGCTCGGGTAGCGCTGAGTTACTGTGAGGATCCCCGGCCTTGGGTCCGGCGTGGGGCTGCGGGGGTTCCCTACACTCGGGTCCCCTACACCCGGGCTCCCTGGGGGCAGCGGAGTGGGGCCCCGTGCCTTCCGTTCACCCCCTACCCCTCCCCCTCCACCGCCGTCCCGGCTCTCCTAGGCTCAGCAGTTCTGTCCTGGGGGAAGACAGAGCCCTGATACTAAAATTAACAAAGAAAATTGTTTAAAACCGCCAGACTAGGTTCTCCCTAAGGCCCCTCTGTGTTCTAAATATTTTATGAAAACCTTTCTTGAACCTACTTATATTTTTAGACAGTCAGGTTAATGTACCTTTTTCCTGCTGGCTACAGGCTTTGATTTTTTAATCCTAAATTTGAGGCACTCCACCCCCTTTCCAGTTTTGGCATCTCCAGGTTGATCGATGGGCTCATCGATCGATCTGCCAGCTATCCACCTCCTCTCTTTCTCTCCCTTTCTCCCTCCATTTCTCTTCCTCTTTCTCCCTCTGCTCTTTTTTTGTGCGGGGGATTTACGCAAGGCAATCGCACTGATCTATATCCTCGGCCCTTTTTAAATATTTTTGTTTTACTTATTTTATTTTAATTTTTTGAGGCAGGGTCTCCAGGGGCAGTTCAGGCTGGCCTTGAGGTCACTGGGTAGCTCAGGCCGGCCTCAAACTCACAGTGACCCTCCTGCCTCAGGCGCCTGCATGCTGGGATGCCAGCTGTATGCCGCACTCAGTTTATAATCTCCTCTTCTACCGGGGACACCAGGACGGAGCTGGGCCCGAGCCCCAACCTCACCTTGACTTCCTCCCCTCTGTGGAGCCCCTGAGTGTTGCCAGGTGTGGCCCCCTTCGCCGCTCTCACATGTGGATTTTCAGAACAAGGTCAGCCTGGAACAAGTATTTGCTTTCCAGACAGTACCAGTGGTTTTGAGAGGGCAGACGGTCGCCTCAGTCTCAAACTTGAAACACGTAGCTGTCAATTATATGTCAAAAAAGCGTAGGCGGGCTGGGAGTGGCGGCACACACCTGTTATTCCAGTGCTCAGGAGGCTGAGGCAGGAGGATTGATGGCAGTTTGAGACCAGCCTGGGCTACAAAGTAAGCTGAAGGCCTGCCTGAATTACACAGTGGGACTCTGTCTTAAAAAAACAAAACAAAACAAAAGCAAAAGACTTCTTAGGGTGATTAGGAGATAGCTTGGCTGTCTAAGTGTCTGCCTAGGCCAACACAAGGACCTAGGTTCAATCCCTGGTACTGCATGGTGTGCCAGCCCCACCCTGAGCTGGCCACCAAAACTGGATAATGTGGCACATGCCTGTAATCCCAGTACCTCAGAGGCTGACACAGGAGGACAAGTCAGAGGTGTACAATGAGACCCTGTACCAAATAACAGAGAGAGAGAGAGAGAGAGAGAGAGAGAGAGAGAGAGAGAACACTGCTTAGGAAGAAAAATTAACACAGGGGCATCCTAAAGTGATACCTTGGAGAGGAAGGAGGTGTGGGGGGGGGGACTGCATGGCCTCTGTGCTCAGCTGGGGAGGGGCAGGGGAAGCAGAGGGGGCCTGGGTACTCCGGAACCGAGAGGCTCCCCAGACAGGAAGCACTGGCCTTTAGAGAGTCAGAGCTGGAGACCAACGCTGTAGACCTCGCTCCCTGCTAGGTGTGCCCTTTCCCGTTGGGCTTACTCCTTCATTTGTTTTGTTTTGTGAGACAGAGCCTCTCTGTGTGGCCCAAACTGGCCTCAAGCTCAGGGTGCCCCTCCTGCCTCAGCCTCCTGAGGGCACCATTGCGGCCAGCTCCGTGCTTTGTGTATTCCTACTTTGGCACCAGGGGTGTGGTGCTCCCCCCTGAGCTGCACCTGGCCAGACCTCGGGGCTCCTTTGACACCCAACAGGTCAAAGTCTGCTCGGAGTGATTGGGCTGGGCGGGCTGCGGATCTCAGGGGCCTAGACGTCTTGTGATCGGGATGCTTTGACAGCTCAAGCAGATGGACCTCGAGGAAAAATGAGGATGCTCCCGAGGGGCCAGTGCGACAGAGGTTAATCATTCAGCCAACCTGGCCTCCTTGCCTGGCCCGCCTGCCCCTAGAATGAACCTCTGCGCTCAGGGGAGTGTTAGGCCTGCGTCGTTCATTCCTCAGTAAATCTGGGAGTCCGAGTCAGTTTGGGGCTCCGTCTCCTACGAAGATGCTTTGTCTCTCGAGATTTTCCCTTGCCTCCATCAGAGGCTGCTGCCCAAACCCGGCACAGGGCTGCCACGCAGAGCATGCCGGGAGCCGGAGGCTCCTGGGATGCTCTGGCTTTGGGGAATTCGTTCCGGAGCCACCGCTGCTCTAAGTCCTTACAGCTCTTCTCACTCTGCCTTCAGGAGCAGGAGTCAGACTTTCTTTAAGCGCCTGGTTTCTTTTCTTTCTTTTGGCACTGAGAATTGAACTCAGGACCTTGTGCTTGCCAGGCAGACGCAGCGCCGCTGAACTCCATCCCCAGCCCTAACACCTGGCTTGGTGGATACATTGAGGGCCACAGGAAGCACTGAAGGGGGCGGTGCTGCCCCAGGACCCTTTCACACCCCACCCTGATTCGTGCATTTATTCCACCAATACTTGCTTTGTTTTGAGACAGGGTCTCACTCTGTGGCCCAGGAGGGCCTTGAACTCACAGTGATCCTCCTTCCTCGGTCCGCAGCACGCTGGGATCGCAGGCACACATGCTTCACTGATGCACGCTGAGCGCTCACCCCGCCCTGAGCTGTGAGCTGAGTGGACAGAGCCGCAGGCCGCAGGGCCCCCGTGTCAGCTGGACACAAGCTGAGGCCGGCAGGCTTGTGGGCAGGAGGCTGGAAACCCTTCGTACCATCATGTTTGGTTTTTTGAGACAGGATTTCACTCCGTGGTTCAGTCTGGTCTTGAATTCACAGAGATCCACCTGCCTCAGCCTTCTGAGTGCTGGGATGACAGGCATGTGCCACCATAGTCACCAGGAGGGGCACATAGGTGAGGACTGTGCTGGCCTATGGCTGTCATCCAGTGTGACAGCTATCCATCCCCTGTTCTTGCTAAGTGCTCTAATTCCTGTCCCATCCACAGTCCAGGAAAATTATATAAAACACAGCAGCCCTGAAGACCTAGGCGTCTTCCTACTCGGTTCCTGGGGATCAGTGGCCAGAGTTAGATTTTCAGAGACTAAAATATTAATTTTGTTGATTGTATTCTTTAGATCAAAACTTGAAGACATCTCTCTCAGGGGGGAAAACCTAGTAAATTATGAATTGCAAATTATTTTGAGGATCGTGGCACGGGAAGGAGTCGTGAGCTACAGCGCCTGGAGGGTAGGCCAAAGCACGTCAGGAAGAAAATGCAGAGCGTGCCTTTGATTTCTAGTATCTTTTTAAAAATTAACATTTGTTGCTGTTAAAAAATTGATCACCTGGTCCGAGCAAGGGACTTAAATATCACGTTTAATTTTCTTGCAAGTCGTCTGTAGTATGTATTTTTTATCAAAGAAGGAGCCCACCAGGCTTGGAGGAGGCTGTGGGAAAATTGTGATTTGAATTCTGGTTTTAAAAACTATATTTGCAGTCCAGGGTTGTGATGCACACAGGTGGGAGGCTGAAGCAGGAGGATCAATGAGTGTTTGAGGCCAGCCTGAGCTACACAGTGAGTTCAAGGCCAGCCTGCACTATATAGGAAGAGCCTGTTTCCAAAAACTGAAATAAGTAAATACGAGCTACATTTCCAGCTGGGTGTGGCAGTTTATACCTATAATTCCAGGACTCTGAGATGCTGAGGCAGGAGGACCAAAACTTCAAACCCAGGCTGGGCGGTTTAGCCACTGACCAAGACCTTAATGTCAGAATAAAAAAGCTAGGGATGTAGCATCTGGTAAAGAACAAAAGAAAGAAGAAAAAAAGAAAGAAAGAAAGAAAGAAAGAAAGAAAGAAAGAAAGAAGAAAGAAAGAAAGAAAGAAAGAAAGAAAGAAAACAGGCAAGTGAGGCCCCCATTTCCCAGAAACCGCAAGCACATCAGTCCTGTGGTCCTCTCTGAGAGCGGGCAGCTTTGGGGCTTTTCTTTTTTCTTTCCTCTCTCCTGCACCCTGTTCCTTTTTTCTTTCTCCAACTCTTTTTTTTTTTTTTTTTGCTGGGGTTCAAACTCATGACCTTGCACTTGCCAGGCAGGCACTTGTGCCACAGAGCTATCTCTCCAGCCCCTGTTTCCTTTTTCCTTTCCTTTTCTTTTGCAGTTTTGGAAGCCAGTTGAGGGTCTTTATTTATAAATTTTTAAATTCTGAGACAGACTCTCACTAAAGTTGCCCAGGCTGGGCTCTCCCATTTGTGGTCCTCCTGCCTCGGCCTCCAGCGTGCCGGATTCCCAGTGTGCGCTGCCTACTTGGCTTGGGCTCCTTTCCCCACCGTGAGCCCCAGCCGTGTACTGCTGGCATGTGGGAGACAGGAGGATGCTCCCCACAGGACATCTGTGCCCCAGTGCGACTGTGGTCAGTGACTGTGGTAGCTGGGGACCCTGCAGATTCGATTCAGCTGAGGATTTGTGATGGGAGATGATCCGGGTGCAAGTGACAGCATCGCAAAGGTTCGGTCCGTTGGTTTATTTGGATTTCTAAATCCAGGCCTTGCTGCGTAGCCCAGGCTGGCCTAGAACTTGCAGCGGTGCTTGCCTCAATCTCCCGATGGGATGCAAGCATGCGCCACCACTCCTGGCTGGGCATTGCCTTTTGAAGGGGAGTCTGGGTCTGTGGATCGCCACCGTCCCTGCTGTGCTCTGCTATTCCTGCTTCTGTCACTTATGTGACGGCTGCCCCAGCAAGCCATCCCAGCTCGCGACCTCCGCTTGCAAAACCTCGCCTCTGTTCTCCGACTGGCTGCTCACCACGGAGCCTGAACAGCTTCTTGTTTTGTTTCTTGGTGGCTTTTATTGGCCCTGGGAATCAAACGAGGGACTTGTCCTTGCCAGGCAGAGGCTACGGCCCTGTGCTGCTGAGCTCCAGCCCCAGGCCTCTAAGCCGCTTTCTTTGTAGGTGAGGTAGGCCTGCTTCCCTGGCTTCCTGGCAAGACTCCTGGCCGGGTGTGGTGATCCACACCTATGACACCATCACTCAGGATGGCTGAGGCAGGAGAATTCTGTGTCTTCGAGGCCAGCCTGGACTCTAGAGTGAGATCCTTTCCAAAAGAAAAGACTCCAGCCCCCCATGCGGTGCCCTAGAATAGCTGGCCTGGAAAGTGCTCCACAAGGGAAACAGGCACGCCCTGGGGGGGGGGGGGCTGGCCCTTCCCCGGCCCTCTCTTGGGGCTCTGCCCCCACTCTGACTGGATGGCAGCAGGTGGCTGGGCAGCCCCGCCTCCCTTCTGCTCGCATCAGCAGTGGCGAGGGCTAACTTGTCAAGGTTTGCATCAATAATAGATAAGGGCACGGCATCGTGGCAGGCTCCAGCCAGAGGCTGTTTTGATATTTTCTAGAAAATTTGTCAGCAATTGTGCAGCCAAGGAGGTGGGGGGGAGGGGCGAGGTGCCTCATTAAGGGCGCCTCGTTTGCATGCTGGGTCTTAAATAATGCATCGATCTTTCTCCACGCCCTGCTAGCACCGGGTCCTCCCCGCCATGAGGGATGAGTTTGTCGCAGGCCTTTGGCAGCTGGGGTGGAGGCAGGGCTAGGACTTCAGAGAGAGCCTCAGTGCCCCTCCCAGCCTGTCCTGGGGTGGGAGGGACCCTGCCACCTGATCCCCCCCTTGGGGTCCTCCCAGGAGCTGGTTCTGAACCAGGACCTGGCTGACTAGGAGGTGTCCATCAAATCTTGGGGCAGTGAGGTTGGGACTGACCTGAAATCCATTTTATAGATGAGCCAACAAAGGCTCACCAGAGAGGCCGAGCAGCTTTCCCAGGCCACCCGGCCAGGGAACGACGGCGGCTGGGTTTGCGCCCACATCTGCACATCTGCTGGCTCTGAAGCCGAGCGTCCGGCTTCCAACACTGTCACTGTTGCCCGCAGCCCCAAGAGGCACGGCTGTGGGACCCATGCAGGGCCCACCTCTGGGCGCAGGAGATTGAAAGGTGGGTGTTCAGGCTGCTGTCACACCGGGGTCACCCCAGGAGACTTCTCCAGGCCCAGGGTCCCCCATCCCGTCTAGCCTTCATGCTGGACCATGCCTGTCTCAGCCTGCTGCCCTGGAGGCCTCTGGCTCCACCCACACCGAGTGCTGGGCGGGGCATCAGGGCACAACCCAGGGCTGGTGGGGGCCTGGCAGAGGCAGTGGCGGGTATGGCCTTGCCGCTGAAGCCCCACCTGCGGCTCCCCTCAGCACCAGGAGATGTGGCAGGTGTCCAGGGCCAGACCTGGTGACCGGTGCCTCTCTCTGGTGGCTGCCCCGCTTGGGCAGGGGACAGTTTCCGCTGAGTCTGGCGCTGTTTTCCCACCATGCACTGGGCTCTGGCTATCCTGCTGCTGTTGTAGCCCGCAATCTCCAGTTGCACTCCTGGACTGTGTCCCTGGTACTGGTGACCTGAGAGCAGGCCTTCGCATGCGGCCCTCGTGACTGTCCACAACTGCAGGGTCCCAGGATGCTCCTGGTTGCTCAGCCTCCCTGAGGCACCAAACCTAACCAGGCCCTGACACCTGAGAGCCAGCACTGGGTCCACTCCTTGGAGGGGAGGAAGCCAGAGGCCCTGAGAGGGTGGGGGACTCACTCGGGGCCACACAGCAGAGCCAGACTCGGAAGCTGCCCCACCCCACTCAGCGCTGAACTGCTGGGGTGGCGACATGGGGGGCAGAAGAGAGGAGGAGCACAGACTGCTGGCCTGTCACCTTCAGGGCCCCCGAGGACTGGTGCTGACATCTACCATGTCCTTTGGAGGACCTCAGGATCATTTTTATTTTTTATTTTTATTTTTTTGAGACAAGGTCTCCCTATTCAGTCCAGGCTGGCCCTGAGCTCAGTATGCAGTCCAGGCGGGCCTTGGACTCACAGTGATCCTTCTGCCTCAGCCTCCTGAGTGCTGGGATTACAGGCCTGTACTAACACTCCCGGCTAAATTTAGGTCTCTTGTTTTTAGCATTTCTTTTTTAATGTATTTTGTTGTTGCGTGGTCTCACTACGCAGCTCAGACTCACAATGATCCTCCTGCTTTCAGCCTCCCCAGCGCTGGGATTACAGGTGTGCGCCACCATGCCTGGGCTCTGTGGATGGCTCAGCATGCCGTAGAGGTGGGGCTGGCACGGCATGTGGTGCAGGTGGTCGAGCTGTGGTCCCTGCGCTTGCCTAAACTTGCCTAAGCTTGCCTAAGCAGGTGCTTTAATCCACTGAGCTATCTCACCAGTCCCTAAACCTGTCTATTCCAGAGTATGTGACCCATATGTAAGGAATTGAGTTTATGGATCTGCATAGAGTTAGCAGAGGTGAAAATAAATAGGCAGGGAATGGCGTTTATAGATAACAATGCGGAGCTGCTGGTGCACATATGAAGGTCGTCATTTCTGCGTGGTTCTTTAGGTGGAAACGTTGCAGGGCCCACTGTGGCCAGCGGGGCGCCCTTGGACAGGCAGGTGCAGAGGGCCATGCGCCCTCCTGCGCTGCCCTGGTCCCCAGACCATGCGCCCCGCGCTCCTGTTCTAGGCGCAGGCTGATGAGCAGGCATGCGCGCTGGGCGCTTCGGTGGTCACCACGGTGAGTGGCCGCGCACAGGGTGGGACTGAGCTTCCCCTCCAGGGACGCATTTCCAGGGCTTTCCAGTTTGTAGCTGTTCTAATGAAACTGCTATGAACATCCCTACCCCTATCTTTCTGGGGGTGTGCTAGTGGTAGCCAGCATCCTGACCCTTGGCGGTACCCCCTCTGTGGTCCTGCTCTTGCCACCAACTCCAGAGAACTGGGGTGCTCCCCCACTTCCCCGACTCCTGAGTGCCTGCCCCACGGGACGCCCTGCCAAGCTGGGTGAGCTGAACCCAAGGGGAGCAGCTGCAGGCCGGGTGCCAGGTGCACACCTGTAACCCAAGCTACTTAGGAGGCGAGACAGAAGGGCTGCAAGTCCCAGGCCAGCCGGGGCAGCTTCATGAAATCCTGTCTCAGAACTGAAAAAAATAAGGGCTCAGTGGTCGACCTTGTGCTGGTCCAGCAGTGAGGCCCTGGCTTCTGTCCCCATTACTGCAAGAGACACAAGTGCCTGGCATTGATGCCCACTTCAGGGAAGGGTTTTTCTTTCAATTTTGTTTGTTTGTTTTTGGTGCTGAGGACCAAACCCAGGGCTTCCAGCTTGCTAGGCAAGTGTTCTACCACTGAGCCAAATCCCCAGCCCCTGGTGTGCACTTTAGAGCTCTCAGAGATGGCTGGGCAGCCAGCCGGGGTCCTGATGCCTTTGGGAGCCCCGGGCTGGTGGGCACTGTGCACTCCCTCCAGCTCCTGGCTCCTGAAGTCCCTGTTCCTGTCCTCTGCTCCCGAAGCCACAGGAGATACAGGAAGGGAAGGGGGAGATGAAGCGGGAGGGGCGGGGGCGCTGGCGAGCCTGTGGCCAACGGAGCGGAAAGCGAGGCTGAGTGCTGGCACCAAGCCACGGAGCTGCTGAGTGGCTCATGTGTCCCCGCTAATGAGACCCCTCACAGTGGTGGTGGGGCAGCAGCCACGCAGGGGCTCGCGTGGTCAAAGGCCCTGGACGCATCTGTGGCATCCCAAAGATGCACTGTCAGTTCAGGGTGACCAAAGGAGGGAAGTCTCCTGTTAACATGCAGGCACGGGGGACAGGAGCTGGAGAGGGTGGTGGCACCTACCTTGGACCCTGGGAGGGTGCAGGGACAGAGAGGGGAGTGCAGCACGGGTGACACTCAGGGTAACAGCACCCTGCACGTGGCAAGCGCAGCCCCTGTCCTGCTCTCAGCCAGCGCCGGGTGTGCGAGGCTCAGGGAGCCGAGGACTCGCTCCTGGGGCTGAGCTGCCGCACGCCTGGCTTCTCAGCGTGACCGCTCGCCAGAGCGCTGCTCAGGCCCCGTCAGCTCTCCTCCTCCCTCCCGAGGGGCCGCAGGGCTTCCTGCCCTGGTGCCTTTGCACCTGCTCCCGTCTCTCCCCAGGACGACTCCTAAAGCTCTTCTGGTCAAATGCGTCTCTTCAGGGGGTCTCCCTCAATGACCAACCGCTGGCTGTCTTCCAAGGGTGCTGCTGCAGTTAACCATGGGCTGCGTGGCAGTGGCCTCTGGTTCCCTGGCATTCTCTGGCTTCCAATCTCTGCCTCTGTCTGTTCAGTCTCTTAAAAGGACACAGAGCTGGGTGTGATGACCCAGGCCTAGAATCCCAGCATTGTGGAGGCCGAGGCAGGAGGATCACTTCGAGTTTCACGCCAGCCTAAAGGAGCCAGCCACTGTCACCAAGATCTCCACTGTCCCAAGATGTAGGGCCAACCCTCATCCAGATGAGCTCATTATTAGAGCTTCCCCTTGATGTCCTCAAGCACCGTGATTTCAACTAAGGTCACACTTTGGGGTTCTAGGTGGGCATGCACTTGGGGGACCCTGGTCAGCTGCTATATTGCACCCCTTCAGCTGCCCATAGCCCATCTGCAGAGGGGCCACCGAGATGGAGGAGCTCAGCGCTGAGTGTGGCCTGTGACAGCTGTCTTTCTGGTTAGACACTTGGGTCTGGGAGACAAGGGCTGGGCTGGGTTCTTCCCAGTGGCAGCGACACCAGGGTGGGGTTGGCAGGCCGAGGCACCCGCAGAGGGGGCCAAAAAGCATGCCAGGGCCGCCCCGCCCAGTGCTGCAGTGCTGGTCCCAGTGAGCAGCTGTCGGCCCTGTACACGGCCAGAGCCGGAGGCGCTCGTGGCCGGCTGGTTTAGAGCCTGCAGCGCTCAGAGATGCTCGGCTCAGAGCCCGAGGGCCCGTGTGTCTGTGTCGCAGGCCCTGCTCTTCCGACCCCTTGCACTGCGCCCCTCCCAGCAGAGGGCAGGCTGGGGACGCAGGCCTGGACTGGGATGCCTCTGGGCAAGTCCTCCCGCCTTCTCCACTGCCGTCAGTTTCCCCTCTTGGCCTCGAAGGAGTTCAGGATCCCTTCCGTCTCCTCCATCTGCCCCACTGTCCTGCAGCAGGAGGGCGAGTGCAGGAGCAGAGGTGGTCACAGTGCCGAGGCCGTGCGGATGGCAGGGAGGTGCTGCCCGCACAGAACGCCTTGTTCCCTTGGAGAAAGGCATGGCAGGGGCAGGGCGGCCCTGCGTAGGGTTTGGGGCCCGGGTCGCTGTGGGCTGGTGCCAGCTCTCTGTATGGGTCTCTTCTACAATATCAGAATAATAGTGCTGACTTCTGTAGCACATTGTCTGGGATTATGAGAATGTCAGCTCAGCGAGGGCGCAGCCTAGGGTACTGACCCCGCACGAGAGGTCAAAGGATACAGTGAGGCACGGGAAGTTCACGGAGGTCAAACCCTGGGCTTGGCTCTGGACATCTGCAGTTCCATCTCCAGAGACAGGGGAATGCTTGTCTTGTGGCTATGGCAGTGGCCTGGCGCCCAGCACAGGGCCTAGCCCACTGGCGGACTTCCTGAAATACAGAATCAGAATGGAACGGAACGGAACAGAATAGATGGACTGAATAGAGAATGAAGTAACGAATGAAGGCAGCGACCTTTCTGCCGCTGTGCAGGCTGACAGGCTGTGGGATGGTGCTGCTTGTAGACCCCCACTCTTCACAGAAGCCTCCAGTGCTGGTTGCCCAAGCCCTGCCCCCTCCTCGGCCTTCCCACATGACTCTGCTGAACTCCTGACCAGCCCATCTCGGAGACCCGATGGCTCTCGCCAGGCATCTCCCAGGTCCAGGCTTATTCCATAAGCCACTTTGCTCTCTGTGACTCATGTTCATTAGCCGTGGCAAGGATCACATGGTCTAGGCCAGTGCAGCGGGGCCACCTGGGAACACACAGGCCCTGGAGAGGTGGGAGGTCACTACTGCCTGGAGTCGCCAGCCCAAGTCTGTAGGAGGAGGCAGGCATCCACCAGGGGAAGGAACACTTTCGAAGGGGAACAACACCAGGCCAAGCCCCACAGTCTGGGTGTATTCCCGATACACAGCCACCCATGGACTCAGCCAAAGGCAGCTCAGTCCCGAGGGGCCGCCTGAGGTTGCGCCCATAGAGAGGATGGGCAAGCATCTGGAGTCAGAAGCCCATGTTGGCCCGAGGGAGGTGGTACATCGTGGCGCTCCTCCTGCCTCAGCCTTCCAACGCGCTGGGATGACGGGTCTTCATTGCCGTGTGCTCCTTTGTTTGGGGCCCAGGTCCCAGCAGGGCACAGGGCCCTGGCCGCTGTCCGCGGTGCTGAACTCAGTTCCTGGCAGAGCCGCTGCCCCAGGATATGCCTGAAATCAGGAGCTTTGGAGGAAGAGACAGGGGACAGGAGCAGAAACAGAGTGGCGATCACCTGACTGGCCGCAGCCCTCCAGCTATGTGGGGCTGGGGCAGAGTGAACCTGGCCCCGGCGCCTGCGGGAAGCCGCTCCTGGCTGCTTGCGCTTGGCCCTGGCTCCCGGCTCTGCTGCCTGCGAGCTGGGAGCGCAGCATAGCAGCAGGGCGGTGTCTGGGGCTCCTGGGTCAGCGAGATTTCCCGCCTCCCGCCGTGTGGCCCAGCTGTACTGGGCATGGAGCCCGGCCCGGGTCTCCATGAGGACTCAGTCAGGTTGAGGGTGGGCCCTGCTGTCATCACCGTTAGAAGAGGAGGCTCAGGGTCCCTGAGTCACACACAGTTCCTCCTCTTCCCTCTACTTCCTTTTTCATTTTGGAGACAGGGCCTGGCTATGTAGTTTAAGAGGTGTCGGATTCACGATGTAGCCCACGCTGGCCTCAAACTCATAGCCATCCTCCTGCCTCAGCCTCCCAAATTCAGGGATTACGTGTGTGAACCACTACTCCCGGCTCCTCCATTCTTTTGTTGTACTAGGGATTGAACCCCGCGTCTTTGTGCTGAACTACACCCCCAACTTACTGAGCACCCACTGCGTGTCTGGTGCTGCACACTGCGGCCAGCGAATGAGCCCATCCGAGCTCACAGGCCCTGCAGGCACCAGTCTGTGATGGGATCCGTGTCTGGAAAGATCTCGGCGGCCCTGCTCTTGCGGCGTCCTGCCAGCAGGGGGCAGCAGCTCCCATGCGTTGGGGAAGAGGCTGGCATGCTTATTTATTATTTATTGTTTCCACACGGGTTTGCAGTGCGTGATGATTTCATTTCTGGTGGGTTCGGTGCGTGTACAGAACACATCTCCATTCGTTTTACAACCTTGGGAGATTTTTGCAAATTGCAGGGAGATGAGGAGCTGGGCCTTTTGGGAGAGGGTGACCCCGACCCCCTGGCCTGGAGGCCTCTCTGCTTTTGTATTGCTTTGGGTTTTTCTTTCTTTCTTCTCTTTTTTTTTTTTTGCCTTTTTGAGACAAGGTCTCGCTCTGCAGCTCAGGCTGGCCTTGAGCTCACTTAGCAGCCCAGGCTGGTCTCAAACTCACAGTGAGCCCCCTGCCTCAGGCTCCTGAGTGCTGGGATTACAGGTGGGTGCCACCACACCCAGCTACCTCTGCTTTATCACTGTGTCCGGGAGGGACAGACCAAGGGACCAGGTCGGGCCCAGAAGACGAGTGTGTGCGCTGGGCGCGTGCAGGTGCTGGTGCTGGGTGGGCACGTGCACGCCCTCCTGCCCTTCTTTTCTAGTATTTAGACATATTTTAAGGTTTATAAACCCTTCCCACACTCTTATGAACCTTTCCCACACTTTCATTTTATTTTTATTTTTTATTATGGTCGGCTCAGCCTGCTCTGGGGGTGGGGCTGGTAGGTTGAACCGCGGTCCCTGCGGCTGCCTAAGCTTTCCTAAGCAGGCGCTTTAGACCGCTGAACCATCTCGCCGGCCCCTCCCTTCTTTTCAATGAAGATAGCTCAGCGCTGAGAAGGAACAGGAAAGGGGAACATGATGTGATCATAAGGTTGCTGAAGCATGAGTGCCCGAGGGGGGAGACGAGATCAGTGGAAATCAATCCTCCCCTGGATTGGTGAGAGTGTGCTTGTGAGTGTGTGTGTTTGTATGTGTGTGTGTGTGTGTGCACACGCGCACGCACAGAACAAAATGCTGCATTTGTTGGAAAGCTGGGAGCCAACACCTGGCGGGGCAGGGTCCCCTGGGCAGCCCCGGGGTCTCCCAGAGGGGTGAACAGGGCTCCTTTGGCATCCACCCTAAGATGCCCCTGGCACAGATCTGGGCCCTCAAGTGGCCCCACCTTGGTTGGCACCAAGCTCAGCCTCGCTGGCCTCTGACCCCTCTGTCTCCCCTTGCACGCCTCCTCTTTCCAAAGGTTCCTGGACAGGAGCCGTTCTGTCAGAGGTGAGCGAGTTTTAAAGAGCTGCTCTCTCTTCTCCATTTTTTTTTTGTGGCACAGGGATCGAACACAGGACCTTGCGCTTGCCAGGCAAGCACTGATTCCACTGAGCTGTCTCTGCGGCCTTCTGCTCTCCCCAGGTCTGCTGAGAAAAAGCCTCCACCAGGAGTGGTCCTGGGCCCCGGTTCTGGGATGACCTCAGCCTCCTGTTGCCTCGAGAATAAGGGTAAAAAGTCAGGCCCCTGAGCTGTGATCAAAAAATGGACGGAAGCTTAAACTAAAACAGAGCCCCTCACAACCCTGCCCTCGCTGTGAGCACGTTGCCCCTTGTCCTGGCCGCTTCCCACAGCAGCTCTGGAGTCCTCTTTCCTGAGGGTCTTTTGTTGCTCTGTTGTGGCTGCCTCGACGTCCTGAGTGGATAAAAAACGTTTTCCTTGCCTGACACTGACATTTTCATTCTGACACTGGTGAGGAGCCAGAAGCTGTACAGAGCCAAAAGTTGCCCAGATTCTTTGTGTTTTCACAAAGCTGCCTTTTATTCAGTGGGGTGCGGCAGCTGTGTTCACCATAGTTTTGATCACGCCTCATGACGACTTTCACGGACTCTGAACTGTTCAGAAAGTGGCGGGAACAATGGGATACATGTCTGAAGGGGAGTGTGAGGGGGAGAGTCCTAGGGGGACTCATGACAATGTGTCTTACATTTTAAAAAATATGAACACCACGCATACTGATGGCCCCTTGTACCTGTTGGGTAGCGTTACAGTGAAAGGTGGGGGTGGGGTGAACAGTCGCTAAATCTTGAAGTGAAAGCTTGGCCAGCCTGGGGCTTGTGATCTCGTGACACGTGAGATAGTGAGAGAGACGGGGCGGGCTTACTCGCTGCAAAGCCCAAGGCCTCCTGGCCTCGCATTTCCGCCTGCAAAGTGGCGAGGCGGAGTGCGTCAGGGAGCTGTTGCGGCGTCAGTGCTGTGGGACGGATCAGCCCAGCATGCCAGTGGGAAGCAACAGCGAGCACTGATCTTGTGTGTGTCCGGGGTCTGCATGTGGGGGCAGGTGTCGGGGGTCTCTCAGCTGTGCTGGCCTTGGCCGGGCTCCCACACGGGGCCACTGGCCATTGGCTGGGTCATCACCCAGCCCGTGGCGCCTTCTGCTCCACCAGGCCATGTTTGTTCTCATGGTAATGAGGGAGGAGTGGAGGAAGAGGACTATTTTGGGGTACTAGGGATTAAACCCAGGGGTTCTCTACCATAGTGTTGCAGCTTTTGAGACAATTCTCACTAAATTCTAGGATGGCCTTGAACTCACAATCCTCCTGCCTCTGCCTCCCAAGTGGCTGGGATTAGAGGTGTCCACCACCACACCTGACCCAGGAAAGACTGGCCTGTCTCTGAGGGCAGCAGCTGCTAACCTGGTCAGCCAAAGGCAGCCTCAGGGGCCTCTGGAGGGGGAGCCGGAAGGAAGTTCAGTCTCGGGGCTCGGGCGGGGCCCGGCCGCACCGGCTCCCTGTAACGGATCTCCCCAGGGTTGTGGGGCACAGAGGGGAGCTGTCACAAGTCCTTAGCTCCCAGCAAAGACCACCAAAGAGGCTCAAGCAGGAAGAATGGGGGACATGGGGTCCAGGACAGGATCCAGGGACCAGCACTGAGGATCTAAAGGCAGAGCCCAGAATGAGGGTCCAGGGCCGGCTCCGGCCCGAGCCTCTGTTGGCCACCGTGCTGTGCGTCCTCTCGGCCTGTGGCTGCCTGCTGTTCTGCCTCATGGGGGGGGGGGGAGTGAGTCTTTGTCGCCGCTGAGCTGCAAGGCCTGCTCTGTGTCCTCCCTGGCTCTCTACGTGGAAAGCTTGCAGGTCTCTGACCTGGGGATGGCGGAGCCTGAGCCCTGCATAGCCATGGGGAGCAGGGTGCCCCCTTTCCAATAGGCATGGAGGAACTGTTTCTGCGTGGGCCATGTTTGTCCAGGAGGCAGCCGCCCTGGAGCTGCCAGCGCTGCCCCCTGCTGGGCCCTGCATGCCCTCAGAAGCAGGCTGATCTCTGGCCAGGGCTCAGGCAGGGACGAGCCTCGTGCTTTCCGGTTCTCAGACCTGGTGACCTTGAACTGCCCCCTGGGTGGTATCACTTGTGGAGGGCTGGGGGCCCTGCTCTGTTCTCAGGAAGGTCCAGCAAGGACATGAGTGGCCAAGGCGAGCCTGGTGCCAGCCTGCTGGGCTCCGAGAGGCCCCCAGGGAACTCGAGCTGGAGGCACCGGCCATTACACAGCCTCCCGTGGTGTCCCCTCCCCGAGCTGCTGAGTCCACTGTGAAATGTGATCGCAGGTGCTTGTCCTGGAGCTGCTGGGGGGACAGGCTCCTCGGGCAGGCTCCTCAGACAGGCTCCTCGGGGTCACATGCTCTGCTGTCAGGGAGTCTGTGCCGTCTGCCCGCCCTCGGGCCCAGCTGTAACCCTGGGTCTGGGCCCCCCTCCACACCAAAAGGTTACCTGCAGACCACAGGGCTTTGGCCTAAGAAAGAAATTTAAATCAGACCCAGCCTAATTCAGCCCAAGGTGGCTCCGAAGGTATCTTGGACGAGCGGTTGGCTGCTTGTGCTCTGGTGCCTTGAGATGTCCCACCCTCGGTGCTAGGCGACCCTGGCCATCACAGAGACTCAGCCTCAGGGTGGGAGGGGGACCCAGGCAGCCTGGAGATCGTGGGCTAAGCCAAGCCATGGTGAGGGTGCCTGATGCGGGTCAAAGTCAGCTGTGGGTGTGCGCGTGCACAGCCGTGTGTAGGTGCAGCGTGTGTATAGAGAGAGATTCATGCGTGTGCATGGGGGTGCACACACGTGCAAGCATGTGAGGAGAGTGGTGGTGACAGACGGAGCCAGGCAGATAGATGTAGACTCGGCGACCGGGCTGGGCCCCGACAGCCCGCATCTGCACCACACGCAAGCGCAGAGCTCCTGGCTGCGGAGCCTGCAGGCTGCTCTGGGAATCGGCTTCCCCGGCCAGGCATCCCTTAGCCACACGCCCCGCCTGCCCCTCCTGGGCCACCTCGGCACTCTGGCAGTTCCCTGGGTGGCAGGGAGAGCAGGTGGCACTAGGGACCTCAGTCCCTCAGGGCACACAGAAGCCGCAGACCTGTGCTGTCCTGTGTTTGTGGGTGGCCTTGGGCAGGGTGTTGGGGTGGGTGAGTGTGGTACGGGAAAGGGCTCTGAGCGGGGTTGTGGGGCTGGTGCATTGCCCGACACCTGCCGAGCCCAGAGACGGCAAGCGGCTTGCTGGTGGTCACCCAGCTGCGCGGGCACAGAAGCAGGCGAAGCCAGCTGCAGGGCCAGCTGTGTCTCCCGCAGAAACACTGGCAGATCCCCAGTCCTCCTCCAGCCTCAGTGCTCCTGTCCCTGAGGTGGGATGTGACAGCAAAGGCGTTGAGAGAGGGCTGGGGAGAATGAGGGGTGCTAGTGTGTCTGAGCGCGGGACTCGGGGCTCAGTACATAGCCCAGCTGGTGCCTGAAGGCCCCCGAGAGAGGGACAGGCAGAGGCCAGGCCAGGACCCAGGGCCAGGGCAGCAGAGGCTCCTCACCCCAGGGAGGCCGGGAGGGGCGCCCGGGCCCTCCACCCAGACTTGCCCTGGGCTTCCTGGGACCTCGAACTCATTAGCGGCTGCCGCGCTGAGCACTGATTAAAAAGATGCCGCCTCTTCCTTTCTTGCTTTCTTTCTTTTTTTCCCCTTTCTTTCACTTTCCCTTTGGTTCTTTCCTGGAGCTGTGATTTCAATTTGCAGCCTGCTCTCCCTGGGGGGTCGGGGTGCAGGGCCCTCTCCCCGCTGCTGCGCCCCCTCCCCCACTGGGCTGGGCACACCTGCGGGCGCATTGATTGCCGGATCAAGGGAGATGGATTGGTCCCCGCTCTCATTAGCATATAGTTAGCGTTGACCCCTCTGCCTGGCCTCAGGCCTGCGCTGACCCGGATGGAGCTGGGGCGGGGAGCCGTCAGGCGAAGGGGGTGGCGGTCCAGGCAGGGCTGCAGGCCTGGGGGCAGGGCCGCCGTCAGCCCCCACCTCTCCAGGCGCCTCGTAGAGCAGCTGTGCCGATTTCCTGCTCCACAGCGGCATGGAGGCGGGGCTCCTGCGTGGCTGTACCTCCCCTCCCACTCCCTACACGCCCAGCACAGTCTTGGACAGACACCCCTACACCAAGGGTGGAACCCTGGGCCTCCGTAAAGGCCACGTTCCCTGCTCAGTTCTCATAAGTGGCTAAGTAGCCCCCCGCTAGTCTGGAATGTGGGATCCGCCTGCTTCAGCCTCCCAGACTGCTGGGCTCACAGGCGGGCTTAGCTCAGCTGTTCTGGTTCCGATTCTGATTCCGGGCTGACACATGCCCCTTGGCCTCCCTGTGATTTTCAGCTCTTCACCCTGGGGCCCTTGGCTGTGTTTATTGCCTTTCACTGAGTCCTGAGGGCTGATACCCCACTTCCTTCTCATCTGTGGGCCAGGCAAATTGGGTAGGGGGTCAGCAGAGGAGAGGTCCGCGGCCTCTCCCAAAACCCCAGGGGAAAACCACTTGGAAACTGGTGAGTGCTGTGCACTGTGAAAGGAGGCCCCGGGGCCACGCTCTTGGTGTCGGCCATGAAGGGTGCAAGGTTTTCATAGGAGAGCTGGGTAGGGTGTTGCGTGGCTGTAATCCCAGCACTGGGAAGGCTGAGGCAGGAGGATCACTGTGAGTGCAAGACCACCCTGGGCCACAAAGGGAGCTCAAGGCAGCCTGAACTACATAGAGACCCTATCTCAAAAAAAAAAAAAAAAAAAAAAAAGAGGAAAGGTGTCATAGAAAGCAAAAATCCAGGTCCCAGGAGTGTGTGTGTGTGTGTGTGTGTATGTGCAAAACGCAACCAGAGGGGCCGGCGAGATGGTTCAGTGGTCTAAAGCGCCTGCTTAGGAGGGCTCAGGCAACTGCGGGGACTGCAGTTCGATCCCCGGCACCACATGCTGCGCCAGCGCCACCACCAGGGCAGGCTGAGCCAGCCACAAAATGAATAAATAAAGAAACAAACAAACACAACAAGCAAA